>VUQR01001550.1:2686-14748 GCA_015108515.1 Hemichromis elongatus | reverse complement strand
AAAAAAAAAAAAAAAAGTAAGGGAAAAATTAAAAAAAAAAAAAGCTAGTATTTTTTTTTTTTTAAACCACCTACAATCTACTATATATACAAGCAGCAAACAAAAAGAAGACGTACAATACACACGCGCACACAATCCACCTTGGAGCATATATAATCTCTTTTTGTGCCATGTGTATGACTTGGCTCTAGGCTGGTGAAATGTCAGAGGAATAAATAACAGGCTTTTCCATCTTTGCCGCTGTCAGGTGTGCACTGCTGTGTTTATCTGGGGATTCTCAGGCAACAGAAGCAGATGATCGCGGCAGATAAAGAGTGGTGGGAGAAGATGTGGCGGGGGGGGGGAATGGTGGCAGAAAGAAAAGGGAAGCTAACCTTTTGCTTGGCAAATCCGGGATCAATTACAAACACCACCCCGTCGATGGTCAGGGACGTCTCGGCGATGTTTGTTGACACGACGACCTGTGAAAATGAGAAGATGCGACTTAAGAAATGATCCGCCCGGGGAGTTTGAAGGCCCTGACGAGACCCGAGATGCATAAAACTGCATGAAACCCAGTCGTTCAGTAAACCATTAAGATACATAAAAACATAGCATAATTATGATAATATCTATATACCTATCAGACAGTAGTTTCTCTAGTTAAAAAGGGGGGGAAAAGGGTTAAGATAACCTCATACAAAGTGCAGAGAAATCAGTGATCCTTAAACATTACAGAGAAAAACGAACGTGGATATCAGCGTCTGCTCTGATGTGAGCCAGCTCAACGAGTCTGCAGAGATCAATGTTTGCAGGCTGCCGAGCGCAGCCCAACAAAGCGACACCACAACAGTTTCTGCAATCTAGTGCTATCAACAGATTTGTGCACAGTGCTGGCTTGGTGCTCGGTGTCTCATCGAATAAAAATTACTAAGTTTCGTGTGCACACGCGCGTGTGTGTGTGTGTGTGGCTCGAGTCTCCGTCTCCGGCACGTCGCTGGGTTTGTTGGGATGTCAGCTTCCCTCTTTTTGAAAGCTTTTCAAACCCACAGAGCAGTGTTAATTTAATGGGTTCTGTTAGATGGCCTGCTTTTTAAACATGGTGCGCGACAGTGGTTAGCACTTTCATCAAAAACATCTTTTTCCTCCCCTCTAATTGAGGGCTGCTGCAAATCCCTCATGTGAACCGAAAACACGTCTCTTGATATGTGCGACACCGCTGTCTGCAGACGTGCCAACTTACCGCTCAACGCCGCTTTGCCGGCTCCTTCAAAGCCACACTTGAAACACAACCAGAGGCAAATAACACTGAAAATATCTCGCATTTAATTTAGCTGTAAATATTCTGGGAAGGCTGTGTGAGTCGAAGTTTTGCAACATAATATATGTACGCCAATCAGACGTAGCATTATAACCGCCTGCCTAACATTGTTTTGGTCTCCCTTCAAATCCACACGCGCGCCCGTTTTTCCGGCTTCAAACATCAACTTTGAGCACAAAATATTCACATCCTCCCTGATATATCCCACCCACTAACAGGTGCCATGGTGAAGAGATAATCAGGGTTATTCACTGTAGTCATAATGTTATCCCTGATCAGTGCGTGTGCAGTATGAAAATAGTAGTTACTTACATCGCTTAATAAAAAAAGCATATGAATACATTTGCAGATTTATTCCCATTCCCAGCATTCAGGAGTTATGAGCTGATGGATTATAAATAGTTTAAAGAGAAAAAAAAAACACACGAGGAAATAAGAAAATAAGTGAAAATCTGCTGCTTGATTTATGAGATGATGAATGATCCCAAACAGCAAAGATGTCAATGAGAAATGACAGCTGAATCGAAGCAAATAAAAATAAAAATGCATCGAATGAGTCACATGAAGCTCTTGGTCTCTCACTGTCAGCATATACGCAAACAGAGGGGAAGTAGCAGGCAGGCAGATCTGCAGCTGCACTCACGCGAGCCTTGACCGCTGCCAGGCTCAGTTCTGCTTATATAACGTTGGAAACTGACCGGACACAGAAACCTTTTTGACTCATCAAGTCAAATGAGAGAGCGGGGGGCAGTGTCACAGCCCACTCTGCTGGCAGCTGCCAGTTTAATATTTATCAGGGTCTTTTGGGGGGGGAAAAATAAAATAAAGATGCCTCCACAGTCCCCCCCCCCCTTATTTTAAAATACACTGGCTCAACATTTACCAGGTCAGGAACGAGCTGCGGGCTGACCCGAGGAGCGATTTGGTGGTAGCTGTCCCCGCTTCTTGGTTAGTCTTCATAATAAAATGCCAAGCACAAAACCAAACAGGTCTCTGTGGTCTTTGCTGATACAGGTCCACAGAACCAATTTTGCACACTTGACACACTTCCTTTGTAGCTGTGCCTCTTCAGCTGTCTTCAAGCTGTGAGCCTTGGAGACTTTTAAATCCCACCTTTTAAGCGAGGATTTTACTTCAGCCACAGAATGCCTGACTATTTAGTTATTAATGCCAGAGAGGGCTTCTTTTTTCCCTCTTTCAGCCCTTGACCTCGAGTAATTCACCTGTCGAAACCACATTCCCCTTAGCATTCAAGTCGACAAATAGAGAGATGGCAATAAATGCTGGTATGAAACTGATCAGACGGCACTATCTGCCAAATGGCTGGTTTTTATACAAGGAGTTCCTGGCTATTTTAATTTCGATTTAAATGAAAGTACTAGAGGCTTTATAAATAACAGGCAAGTGCAAAGATGGCCTAATCCCACAGCAATAGGCCGTGAAACTGCGGGAGTAATTTTAAACCACTGTCAAAGATTCAAATGTTTATTCCCAGTGTTTCTCACACACTTTGCAAATAACTTCCTAAAAATAATCTGCAAAAAAAAAAAGAAAAAAGAACGTTTGAAGGTTTAAAACAAAGAACAGAATAAAAAGGGGTTTTCATATCATTACAATGGCGGATGCTCATCTTAAACATGAGCATCAACCAGAATAAAAATCCCTTTGACTCAAACCTTCAGACTGCTCTACATGCTCAGTTTTAAACTTTTTTTTTTCCTACCTTGCTCCAGACCAAGATGCTATTCTTTAAGAACCCAGAGCCACGACTAGACCTTATTTCATTACCGCTTCGATTTTACTCTGCACAACGCTGCTCATATTTGCAGTAAGATTACTTTAAATCTGCACCGCTTTTCACTTTTTCCTCATGGTAATCTATGTGTGTGTGCGTTGTAATTCATCCCACATGATGCTTCGCAGCCAATCAAAAGATTTATTTAGAGCGCACGTGAAAAAGAAAAACTAAAAAAAAAGCCGTAAGAGCAGTAAGTCCAGGAATCGGAGAGAAAAGAGATTGTTTACACGGGAAATGTATTTGTGGAAAAAGAAGAAATAAATTTTTTTCAAATACTCTATTGTTTTTTAAAATTTTTATTTATGAACCCAAACTTATTTTACTTGAAATAAGAACATTTAACTATTATTTTATTTTAGCGTACTTTATTGTAAAAATGAATAATAAACATTACTTCCTTTTACTTGACAGCCAACTGTTGACTGTATATTAATACAACTGTTGGGCTACTACACAATACATTACGCTGAATTAAGCGTGATGATATTGCAGAGCTTTGTTTGAGGAAATGTACTCTAAATAGACCTCATAAAATGTAAATGAGCACACTCGATCTACAGAAACAAGGGTATGGTCATCTTGTCACACAGAATGGAGATGATCATACGGGGTCAACTGTTTACAGACAGCTGGAGTTTTTTATGTAAATGTAAAGAAAGGACACCTTTTCCTTTTTTGTATATACATATACATATATATATATATATATATATATACAAAAAATAAAATCCCAGGCTCTGAACTACAAAGTAAAGAATCACAAGGTACTTAAAAAGGATCCCAATGACAGGTAATAGCTTGAAGGGCTGTTGGTGACCTAAAGTTTGAAAACAGCCACATGACTGGGAGACCAATTACCCACAGCAGCAGTCTGGGATTAAAGTAGCTGGCCAAAAAAAATAAAAAGGGACGGGATCAGGCGATCGGACAGATATGTCAGCGGCCAACATCCCAGCGAGCAATGAAAGGCGTGGAAAGCTTCAAAGTCCAGTTAAAAAAAAAAAAGCCTAGTGAAGGTTGCCACCCTCCTGCGTGTTGGGACACAGTCAGTTGCTCCAGCAGATGCCACACATGACACCCTCTCACATTTCATGATCATATGGGTAAGACCTCATTGACTGCATTGATTCTGAAGGATTATCCAGGCCAGGCCCATTACACTGAACGCAGGCTGGCTCCTTCCAGTCTGCTGCTGCTGCACTGGATAATCCTGGCTTCTTCATCAGTAATATCATTAGAACATCATCTCTGCATGTTATTTCTGGGTTATTACCTGCAAGAGAGCAAGTACTATAGCTAACTCGGGCCATCTTTCACATCCCCCCACTGAGGAACGCGTTCTTGTTGACAAATAAAGCCTTCCCCTGACTGAGGGAAGCAGAACGTGCTGAGAGCAGAGTCACTGCACCCACACTCAAAGCTCATTGAAACAGAAGAGAAAAGTGACATTTGGAGGAAATATTCCAAATGTGACGATGCTAAAAAACAATCCTAACACTCATCATTGCACACTTATTAGAGACAATCTGTGAGATGCTGGAAAGCAAAGTGAGATTATGGCCTTTATTGGTAATTATTCAATTTCTGCCTTGATTTTAAATGATAAAACTGCTCAGAACGGAAGATCGGTGGCTTTCCTCGAGAAATAGAGCAATGACGAGCTAGTGCTTTATGTTAATTGAGGGGTGCCTAATGCAGTCGTTAGCATGCATAGTGGCAGATGTGGCGAACCTTAATTCTTCTTCACTACTTCCTCTTGGGCTGGCTTCGATGACATCTCTGCATTTTTCACTTGATGAGTCGCTCAGTCAGTCACTGAGGAGAAGCACATTTACTTCGAGCGTGGCAACTTTAGATGCCACCTCCACCAATTCAATAGGCACGTGACAAATAGGGGAAAAAACGGACTTAACTGCGCTGCACTAAAGCTCAAAGAGCTCGCTGGCTCAACGGTGAGGACCAGCAAATTTTCTTGAATTTGAATGAACTGAACACACGGGTATCGTGAAGACATCGCCGAAATTTGTCCACCAAGAGAAGAGCAAGGTGACAGCGTTGCTGTTATTTAAGACGCGCAGACTCTAGCACATCAGACAAATGTTCTTATGCACCAGCAGCTTAATGGGGGCCATTGCCAGAGCAAAGTAATATTAAAAGGCTTCCCCTATGCAACACTGGGCATATTTCACATAAACATCCCCTTGAACAGGAAAAAGAAAACACTGGAAATGATATCTGAAGTTATCAAAAAGATCTTATCCGGTACTGGGCCACTTAAGCCTCTGCAGCACACACATACAGCTCATTTAAACAGAAAGCCTGAAGAAATTTTAAGGCTCCAGACAGTAATTGGACGAGGGATTTGTGCCCAAATGTTTGATCCACACCATGAGGAGAGGACCTCTGTGTGGGCCTTGCTGGAAGTTAAGGCTTGGGCGGTGCACTGGTGCATCAGCCTATAAATCCCAACAGTATGATTTGGGAGTGTTTCAAATAAAAAATAAAAAAAAAATCACAGATTCTCCTCTTTTTAAAAAGACACAGATGTTCCGAAGTGAACAAAAACAGAAAGCAAAATGAAGGAAGCATGTGCTCATGAAGAGCCATTAGAGATTTGAAAAAGCCAACAGCCAACACAGACGAGACTGTGTGGACCGTTTCCCTCTACAGACAGGTGGCTAAAGAGCGTAACTCTTTAAAATGCCAGTTTGACATCACCACTGGTGGATCATGTCTGTTCAGCCCACTTCGTCTGTGCCTGCAGCAGCAGAGCCACACGACCGTTTGACAAGTATCTAAGAAAAGAGGCAGTTAGCTACTAATCTAATCCAGCTCATCTAAATGTGACAAAACACTGCCGCTAACTGGAGCAGGGCTAGCACCAGCAGCTATCTTTCTACAAGTTATAGCATCCAGTGTATAAACCTGCACTGGACGTAGCTACGCAGTGCTCCAGCTGTATATAGTATCCATTTGTACATAACATAGTACGCATGTATTATATTACCTAAGGTGCCACCATAACAAACAAAACAATATGGATCATTTCTAATATCTTATTGATTTAAGAATATTTAATAAAGTCCTGAAATCGGTGTATACAATATATTACCAGAAAAAATAAATAAACTGGGCCATCAGTTATGCATTTCCATTTTCCTTTTTCACAACTGCTACAAATAAGTGTTTTACACACCGCTCTATAAATCATCTACAGCAGCTTAATTTAGGATCATTTTTTAAATGAGACACATTGAATAAATTGCTTATATGTGGTCGTTTTTCCTGAAGGAAACGTATATCACACCTGGTTAGTTCGAGGATTGTTGGGAAGTTAAAAATCTGTCCTTTTTGTGAGGAAAGCATCTTACGGGTTTAACTACAGGTTGTCTTTTTCTTGGTTTTACTTATTATTTATTATTAAACACAAATACCATAATATGCCATAAACCCTAGCAGTGTCAGTAAGTTAGGAAAACAAAAAAAAAAGATACCACACAAGCCTATGACAAATACAAACTTGATGGCCGACCTGCTTAATGTGACATATTTAACTTTGACAGCCCATAAATATTTTCACTGCTCATACGTCAGCCTGATCTGCCTCAATTAGAGGGGTTGTAGCAATGAGTCATTCATCAACACCGTCCCCTATCAGATGTTGGGGTGAGTGTTTACTCATTTGCTGGCAGCTATGAGATCCGGGTATTCTGTCAGATCCCTAGCCAACAGTGTGACGGTGCAGGTGCTGCTGCTGCTGCTGCTCTGGTTATGAGCCCCTGTGAATAGAAACTGTCACACAAAAGAGAGGAACTCTTTCGTGTCTGTATCAATAGAAGGATCATCCACTCCTCTGCGATCAAGTGACTGATGGAAGATTGTACGGTGTACGGCAAGAAGAGGCCTGTTTTTCGGTCATCTAATATAAAGTGCATCTTTCACGTGGTTTCGTAAAGCAGGGGTCTGAGGCCTGCCCCCCACCCCCACCCCACCCCGAGCAGCAGCAGGGTCTGTGCAAATGTAGAGGAAAGATAAAAACGACTGAGAATGCAGTACTTTCCTCAGGCTCGGAGGGCATGAGTAATACCCCAGTTATAATTTAGAGCAGAGAATTGCATGCTGACAAAAGCAGCATATGTTGTGTGAGTCAGTTCTGTGCTAAAGCTGAGAAAGGGAAAAAAGTTTCAGTCCCTTTCCTTCCAGCTCTCTCACTTTCCCCACCTTATTCCCCATCTGGCCTTTCTACACCAACCACACTCAATTTCTCTTCACTTAGCCTCCACCCCTCCCGCCCATCTCCCCGTTTCTACCTCCCCCTCTGTGTGTTTTTATAGCAACGGGGCAGCTATACCTTTCTTCCGATGGCACCATTTGGTTTATTGGGCGGGGGTGGCTCGAAGATCCTTTGCTGCTGCTGTGGAGGCAGCGTCGAGTACAGCGGGATGATTTTGATATCGCCGACTTCGGGCCCCAGGTCGTCAACCTCCCTCTTAATTCGCTTGCAGGCTTCGTCGATTTCCTGAAAGATTGGGAGCACAACAATTAATCCGGGTGCCGCTTGTGTATGCAAACGCCAAAATAAATAAATAAATTGAGCCGGATGCGAACAACACCTGGATAAACAATGGCGGCGAATCCGGATGACAGAGGCAAAGCAAGAGGACAAGGAGGAGGAGGAGGAGGAGGCAGTGGCGGCCGGGGGAAAGCGTGATTCCCTGCTACAGTACATTTGTTCTAACTATCGCTCCATCTCACGGAGGAAATTAAACCTGGACTGCAGTATGCTTTGCTGAGCTCCCTGTGGCTCTGTTGTCAAATGCAGCAATCATGGAAAACATGAACGCGCATGCTCTGAAGGCACACGCACAGAGCCAGACAGACTCAAACAGGGTTCATTATTCCACAGTGCAGTATTGTAGAGAGGGAATGTGATATGAGACTGCAGCGCTGATGCATAACCAGCGGCAAATCATGGCAGATCAGTTTAGTGAAGCTGAACGTTCTAGAGCCGGTGGGCTGGCAGACAGACAGCGGGCCTGAGTCGCACTAGGACTGAAGAAAGCACCATAGTGAACACTGGGTTAGGGCCTGTTCTCCAAAGACTATGACAATACCATTTTAAATGCACTAAATATGCCTAACATTCCAGAGCCCTGGAATATGATTATCACTATCACTCCTCCCACAGATATGTCTTTAACACCTCTGAAAGTTTTAAGAAGTTTCTTGCATGGCCCAAAACAACATTTCTGAGTAGCTCCCACCGTTGAGAACCATTCTCTTACTTCTTTTAACACCAATCGTTTAATCTCATGAAGCCGCAGTATTATTAGTGCTACGGGTGTCACTTTACTGCTGATGCTGTTGCACCACCTGCAGGCCCGTGGGAGCAATGCAGCAGCCGAGGCACTGACGAGCATGCCCTTTGATTCCAAACTTATTCTAGTGGCGCTCACAGAGATAAAAATGGGCCACATCAGAGGTCTCTACACACCCTTTTCATCCCCCAGTCTGTCAATAAAATATGCATTCTGAACTTCTCGGGCATTTTTCATCCTCCTTTAAAACACACTGTGCTTTTGTTAGGTTTAAGGACAACTAAAACTGACTTCATTTGCTCCCGCTGTGTGAAGCCACATGTGCCTTGATATGACAAAAGACCAGGGTGACGCCCCTTGCTCCCCGTTTTTCTTCTTCACTGCGAATGTGTTGCTAGCTCTGTTTGTCCTCTTGTTCATCGCATTAAGTCAAACCCCGCTGATGGCCATGTGCTTCTTAATCAACACAGTGACAAGTGGAAAACGGTAAATCTGAATGGATTGGTAAAATTAGCCTCAGTATTAATAGCCTATCAAGCCTCTGGAAGCAGCAGCTGCCATGGAGGGGGAAAAAAAGTGGACCTCTTTGCCAAAGTGCTGGAAGCAAGCTGGCTGTCTAGTCCCTTAGGGACATGGAGACAAAGTATGTGTGTTTGCGTGCCCCTGTGTGTGTGTCTGTACACACAGGGGCACTTGGCCAGTGTCGGGAACCTGTCCACCAGCTCTCCCTGTGACCCCAGAAGCAACAATCTACAGCCAAGCTAATAACCGACACATTTAGGAACTCCTCTTGACTAGCAAACAACCCCCGCCGCCAATCATGTTTTGATGTTAGCTGCTGAGGGGGAAGCTTAAATATTAGGACTTATCTTTGCTCGACAGCTGTGATAAGTTTCGACTTTCTTGTTTGGAGTTGGTGCTTCAGTTCTATTTGTTTATGGAAGCTAAATATCTCAGAGAAGAAAAATAAACTGTGGAAGAGAGAGGATGGGAGTTGTGTGCATTTCCTCCCCGTCTGTTATAAATTAAACAGTCAGATAAAAAGAGTCTATGGCTTTGCTGTGGATCTGCCTCCCAATCATTAGTCTACATCAAAGTTGCTGGGAGACTGAAGAGGTTAAGAAGCGCTTGAGGGCCGTGCTGCTGCACCCTTTGAACAACCATCTCTGCCAGACCTAACACACATTAACTTCTTTAACCCAATTAGGGAGGGTGATAATGAACTCACCGTGGGAGTGCTGTCAGTAATACCTTAGCCTGACACAGTGTGTGGGTGTGGGTGTGTGTGGGGTTAGGGGCTGGACTTTAAATCAACAAATTACATCTAAACTTAAAAAAACAAAGGAGGAAAAAAAAAAGAAAAAAAAAGCACAGCCTGTAAATATCCCAGACCTTTCTTCTCATTCATCGGAGCAGCTGGGATGCCACTAAATCTAAAAATCAATTAGCGCTCCTCAAAGGAGGCCACTTCAAACACCATGCCACCCCAGTGACTTCATCCTGTTTGTAACAGGCTGCATATTGATCCTGCTTTGACAAATGAAACCGACGTAGGTGTAGTACAACGGCCAAGTAGGTGTCGACTGACAAATAATTACTGCTAATAAACACCTCACTGTCCAATGTGAACGAGAAACCCGTGACAACGAAACTGGCATGGTGCAGGAAAGACGGGGACGAATCATTGCATCGTCACACCAGTCGCACTCTCCTTTACGTTCAACACTAATCACGTGATCTCAGCATCACTTTGTCAAAATGCCGAGAGGATATTCACACCAGCTCGGGCGCTGCTGGATCCGACAGGGCTTCTCCTGTCCAGTGATCAGGAGATTGAAACATTTGTTGCCGCTTTTTTGTGGGTGCATGTGTGTGTGTGTGTGTGCGTTCGCCCAGCTGTGACCAAATTCATCACTTTGGGCATGGACCCTGCCCTCCATTACACATCAGTGGACAACATTTGCAGAGGGGGGGGTAGGGGTAAAAATAAATAAAATAAATGACTTAATTTTTGAGATTTGTGGAAAGGGCAGAATCTGGGTCACTCTTTTTTTTGGGGGGCGTTATTTTTTTCCTCCTCCCCTCCAGTCGGTGTACAAATCCTGGAGGTTTCCAAAAACGCATCTATCAATCTGAGAATTATTAATTTCCTGTGTGGAGAGTGCACGGCTTTGCGTGCGTGTGAGCGCGCTCCAAACAGTTTATACGAGCGACTGATCTATGTAATTAGATTAATATGCAGATGCTTAACTTAAAGATGAAACTGATTTAATGGTTTCAATTTCTATGAAGCACAGATAGCACATAGTCGCAAGTTCCAGCTGCTTAAATGTTTTATTTCATAGCAGATTAACCATATTTGTGTTTTGATCTGTTAGTCTGAAAATTAAATAAATAAATAAGCTGCGATTGTGATTCTACTGTTTAGAACGTGACACCAGTAACACCGGGAGAATCCCCCAAGGCGCTTTACCTCTTGTCCGGTGAGGAAGAGCAAAACATCCCCCTCGTCCTCCTCACACATGTGGATCTGGATCACGGTGCGGATGGCCGCCTCCAGATAGTCCCGCTCGGGCTCTGGCGTGTAGAAAATCTCCACGGGGTGCGTGCGTCCCGGGATGGTTAGCAGTGGGCAGTTGTCAAAGTACACCTGGAACTTCCCGGCGTCGAGTGTGGCGCTCATGACGATGACCTGAACCGAGAAGGACGCAGGAAAGCGAGAGAGCGATGTGTAACGCGTCTGCGAGGCTCAGTGTGCTCGTGAAAGTGGTTAAAGCAAACGTAAAGACAGCAGAGTGTACATGACCATGGCGGTGAGCACTCGAATGAGGAATCATTTAACATTTTAAATGGCTTGATGATGATCGGGGGGGGATAAGGACGTATATTAAGTAGACGCACGTGTGAGCAATTAAAGGAGAGATGAGGAGTGAAAGCCCTATACGGGATGGATAACGCTGTGAATTTAGGCTGAGGCACAAACTCAAGATGGCGTCTATAATGTGGTACTTGGCATTACAATCCAAGTCACTGACCTACACCGAGCTATGACAGTCCTTGTTCCTGATGTTGGATACACAATGTTCTCTCCAGATCCATTAGATAGAGTGCATTAGGATTCTGATGGGAAACGCGTCTCCCATTTTCAATCTCAAACATTTTCAGGGGCCAGCGTCTCTGCATTTCGCTTTACGCTCTGCGAGACATCATAATTGCTCTTAATCAAGGCAAATTAAACTTTCAAATTCGGTAGGCGATGGGGATGAAAGAGATAGAGGGGTGTGGGTGGATGATCATTCCCAATAACCTAGACCTCATTTAACAGTCTGCGAACAACAATCTAACCTTTGATTCCACGCTGACAAACAACCAGTCATTATCCATCTGCTTTATGAGAATTATGCCTGGCACACTCTACCCTATCAAACTCCTGCCTGCCTGCCTCTGTGCTCCCATCCACACCGACACGTTGGCTGTTCTGCTGCTGGTTAGCTGGTTTAAAAACAGGCCTACGTCTCTGAGAGGCAATCTCCACTGTTGCTGCGGTGCAGAACAGATTTCTGCATTTCTGAGGCTAACGCGATTGTTTCCTTCCCCCCCACCCCCCACCCCTCTCCCCCCCCCGCCCCCCCCCCCCCCGGCCCCA
>VUQR01001549.1:0-11939 GCA_015108515.1 Hemichromis elongatus | reverse complement strand
ACAGTGGAATAAACAGTTGCTGATGTATAGCAATGAGAGATAGAGTCCAGTCCTACACCAACCAATAGAAACAAGAGTATCTCCACTGTAGCAAATATGTGTGTTCTTCATAATGCCTTCATAATGTTCTAGTGATCGTCTAGGGTGCATTTAGATGTTATGTAGCACTAAGAGTAGGTGTAGAGTACATGTAAAGTAGGTATCGCTACACCTGAATACCTAAACAACCTATAAACTGTTTGACTAGTACCTAGCCAAACAGTATATTGTCTTTCTCCAAAGATTGTCCATTCTGGCTCCAAGAAAACTAGATAACCATAGCCAAAATCTATAACTTAAGGGTTTGCTGTCTGTAAACAGGCCACATAATCACTGTGATTATGTTCATTTGTTTGAATAAATACATACATATGCTGTAGTATTGTTTTCACAGAACTCTGCATTCTCGAGAAAAAAACCCCAACTCTTTTTGCAAAAGCTTGCAGAGCCACCTTTAACCCATGTTAATCATTTTCTGTTTAGTTTATAAATCTTTTGGGGAATTTTGTCCTGCTTCTTTGGAATTCAGTTTGCAGGCAATTATTTATGAAAAGCTTTCGTGAGGTCTCACCACGAAATCGATTCAATCGATTTGAGGTCTACACTTTGGCTGAACTTCTACAACTCGTTGATTCTTTTCTCTTTCAGCTATTCCGTGCTAAGATGCTAAGCTGCTAAGCTTGGGATCACTGTCCTTTTGCATGGTCCACTTTCAGCCAAACTAGTGGTCACATGGATGGCCTCACATTTGACTCTAGAATACTTTGGTATATAGAGGAGTTGATGACTGTAAGGTGATTAGGTTGTGTTGCTGCAAAAGAAACCCCAAACTCTCACACCTCCACCACCGGGCTTAACAGTTGGTATGCGATGTATACGTTGATATGCTGTGGTTTGTGCATATTGCACGGTGTCACATTTTCATCAAACATGGCACCATGCAAAATCATCAAACATCTCCACTTTGCCCCTTGTTTAAGGACATTGTTCCAGTTTGGAAGGGTTGCTGGAAAGTCTTCCAAACAAGCCATACTTGTTCAGTGTTTTTCTTAATCTTACTGTCATAACATGCTAATTGAGGCCTGTAGAGCACCAGTAATGGCTTTTTAAAAAAAAATTAACCAATGCCCAGCCTGCTCTTTAGATGAATTTGCTGAAATGTCCACTCCTTCAAAGATTGTCAGGCATCTTACGGTTGAATGGCTTAGTATTGTTTGGGAATGGCTTTATAACTCACAGATTTGAAGAGAAATACTCCGTTATCATTGCTGAAGACTTTCCTTCTTGACATTGTGCTAACGCATGCCACATAAAGGCCAGCAAACATTTCTCAGAAAAGGATTTACTTAGTTTAGAGAGGACTGCATAGAGTCCTTTGAAAACTTTGGTTTTCACTTGACTGTACTTGGATTACATTGAGAAAAGTGAATTTTTTTTAAAGCAGGAGGTGGTGTAAACACTTAGGATGTTTATGTTTGACGGGTCTGGTTTTTCAATCCCTGGTTGTGTAAGAAGAGTTGGTGAACAAAGAAACAAAAGCGTAGTGTGTATATTACAGTAAGCTATACAGTCCATGTTCCACACCTTACAAGTCATTTTAGTTCTCCTGTCATCAGCATAGAGACATAATCTTCTTCCATTATATCTCACTATACTTGCCTGGTCAAAGTAACATTTATAAATATGTGATACACAATATTTGGATCGTGTAGCCTTAATAATAGAGAGCCTTTTCTAACTAACAGGCCTGTTTATGTTCGCCTTTCTTTCCGCACTGCCACGCATGCACGTTCAGTCTTTTGCAGTCACACTTTTGTGCTTTTATTTCCCAATGTTTGCTTTGATTTTGACTATGCTACAGCCTACATGAATCTTTGTACATTTGACACACAGCATACACTGACACTGACACAGTAACATCTACATTACGTTCCACCTCTATTGGCTTGGCTCTGTTCTTAGTTCTGAGGGTTAATTATGGATACAAACATCAAAGCTTTCATAACAACAAAAGTGTTCTTTGAGATTTTATGTGTTTGTTTTATAGGTTTTCCATACTGTTGAGTGGAATTACCTAGATGAACACAAATGTAGACGTCACGCACACACATAAAAGTGTCAGTTTATCTGAACCTGCTCACCCATTAGTGAAAATATTACTCTCACTGCCTGTTTTCCCCTCCAGGCGCTACTTCGGTCGACCAAATTAAGAGTCAAAAACACTTTTGGGTGCCACTAATGAGCACAGATTACCTGCCTAAGCTTCACCTGGCAGCTTGCACCCACCTCAATTCCAAGTATGATATATCCAGGCAGGTAATGACAGAGCAAAAATCCAACCCCGCCCACTTCCAGCAGCTCTCCACCAATCAGTGCAGACAAAACAACTGACACTATTGAGTAACTACAATAGCAACCACAAAACCCCAAAGTTATCCATAAATGTAGGTCAACAACTGTTTCTCAGGCTGGGAAATTTTAAATGGATTACTGAGAAACATTGCAAGACATATGGCACATTTCATGTGAGCAATAGCCATTAAATAATGGAAAGTTATGTGATGCTGTCCCTTGGATTGACCTAAGACATAAAACAATGGCAGTATCCATGTATTCCTTGCCATCTCAATAGTCTGCAGTGTCTTATCTTGAAACTTCAACCTCAGTACTTTGGTCACGGTTGCCATGGTTTTCGGAGTCAAAAGTGACAATAGCTACTAGCTACTTTGTTAGTAAAGTGTATCCACCGACTATATTGATGCAGACACCTCCTAATTATTGCTAGGAAGCATAAAAGAAATTAAATTTCCCTCATCCAAAGACTTCTTAGATGGGCTGCTCAGTTAACCAAACAGTAAGCCATATTATTCATTAAATATAATTCATTAACGTTTTTCTTGAAGGCACCAATACAACAAAGCAGTGGCTTTTTCAGCTTCAAGGGTAGTCATTTGCCCAAGCCCCAAATCATTTTCAAATGGGCTGAAGACCTAATCAGATCTTATTTCCTTTAGTAGGCCCGGCATCACAATCATTTGCCATCAATATTTCTCTATTTAAACACTCATTGTTTGGTGGAGATTGTTCTGTCAATCAAGCTTTCGAGGGGAAAATGCCAGACTGTCAAGGAACAAACCACATGTAGTTATCCATTTGGTTTTTCATAGTCACCATATATTCATAAAGTACCAGGATTATGTGTACAAAGTTCCATGTTGCAATGTAATATTTTTATTTCTATCCTTTTGTTCCCTTTTAGCTTTACTTACAAAATCTGTGCCGTCTGTCACACTGTAAAATGTAAGCGAAATCCACTCCTTTGTTACTGAGATGTCAACAGTAAAATCAGGCAGACAGCCAAGCTACAATCCTCGCACCTCCTGAGCTCATCTGAAATTAGCAATGAGAAGGCTGTTCTGTGGAGAGGACAGGCAGAGGGCATACAGTACATCCACACAGTGTGGGCATGCATGCAAGTGAGCATGAAGCGACAATGTCAAAATATCAACACCTTTTTTTCTCTCTCTCGCTCTCTTTTTGTACTTCTGGCGTGCAGGGAATGAAGAAATAACAGCACTAGTTAATTCCCCCACTGAAAGGTGCGACATGTAGAAATGTAATGACTTGGCTTGCTGAACTGAAACCGAACACTGCTTTAAACCACAGAGGTGTCGTGGATGGGAGCTGAGAGAGAAAAGGGGCACGGAGGCAAAGGTTTCTTATCCAAATTAATACAGAGCCTCGCCTTTCATCAAAGCCTTTATTGAGTAATATAGACTGTTCCAACTCACAATGGTTCTTTCAACACTCTCTTGGCAAAAGACTACTACAGATTCATGTCCTTTTTTATTCAGTCCAAATATTTTCCTTATTTCCTACTTCTATCTCGGAGCCCGTTTCTCCTATTCATCTATTCCCCTCGCATCTCGCCTTTTTGGAGCCATCTTTTCACGGCTCTTCATTGACAGTCTCCCACTCCGCCACCTCCCCTGGTCACCGGGGAGCTCATTCTTAGTTGCACAAAAAACGTCCGTCACGGATTGCCTTCCTCCCGTCCGCCTGTGAATTAGCTGTGTGATTACACTGAGCTGGTGGGGTAAAGCCCGTAGTTGGATTAGGGGCTGCATGGGCTAAGGCCTCTGATTGGAGAAGCCCAGCAGAGTACAGACAGACCGACCAACAGACAGCTGAAAGCGCTAATGGGCTAACTAGCCACAGAGGAGAGGAAAGTCAGGGCGAGGCAAGATCTGCGTGGCGTGCAGTTGTCGCTTTGGCACATCACACTGATACTGGTTGTAGGGAAAGGCCAGCCAGATATAGTCCATGCCAGGAAGCTACACTGAGAACAGCATTTGGACTTTGGGTTGTTATTTTTGGTTTTGGATGAATAAGACCGCGGGTGTGGGAGCTGGCATTAAGTTAAGTGGAACTAGATCCTTCTGAGCAGTGAAGTTTGTCTGGAAAATTGGCATTGTTTATGCCCTGTCATGTCTGAATGTCAGGGTGCATCTTGTGATGCATCATCTGCAGCACCAATGAGTTTCAGACTCCACCCATTGAGGAAAATGCTCATTCAGAACATCATGCAGGGAGTTACCAAGCCATTGAATCTGCAGAAGACTTTGTGACAAAGGAGTAAATTGGAAATGGCCAATAGTCACCTTGGCTCATATTGAATAATAATAGTCCAAACCAAATTTGTGATAACTTCCACTACAGTACAGTATCTGTCTCCGGGTCCACGCAGATAGTCAGACTGACAGGTTTACAAGGGGAAAACAATACCAGCCACAAATGATTACAGGCTCCATAAAATGAACAATTAATCCTTTATGCTGCTGGTGCACAGCTCACTTTAAAAGGTTTTGTGCATAGCATTTCCTACCTTTGTATTTCAAAAAAAGGCTGTTTTTAGGCTTAAAGACAAGGGTAATAATTGTGTATACTAAATGCACATCACATGTTACATCACTTAATCTGTATATCCTGCATATTGATTTGCTTTTATAAAACATAACTCTACATAATTTTGAGTAAATAAGCAAAAAAGTGATAGATTTTACAGTGTTTTGTGTTGCAATTACAACATAGTATATTCACAACAGCTTCATGTGTAATATTATTTTTGAGAATCTAAGTAATCTAAAGGCCCATAAAACGCCTTTCGCTGCTATTGCCTGTCTGTGAGGGATACAGTTTAGTATGTAGTCTAAGTGCTGTGGGCCACTCAAGTTTGAGTGGGATTTGGTCAAGGCAGATAAACAACATGAGGGTAGGTGGCATTTACGAAAAATGCATCGGATAATTTAGTTTAGTATTAATAATTTAAAGTTAATTTGCGATTAATGATTGGCAGATGGAAATCTCTGGAAATCCTGAAAACTCAGTGGGTTCCTAGATTGCCAAGCTTTTTCCTTCCATTACATCTACGACCACATGTTCACAGCTTACTCAGATTGTACATTTGTACCACTGATTCCTTCATAATGTACTGCAAACCTTCGCAGACTGTGGAGCAGTTAAAAGTCCATCTTCACAAGTTTGAGCAGCTTCACAGGTGAAAAAGCAGTTGCCACAATAACTACGTGTCAGCCAGCAGCACATCAATGTGTCAGAATTACCCTGATGACGATTTGTTGGTGTTAGAAACCTAATGCACACATTTGTAGGCTCTTGTGAGATCCTTCTAAGTCGTTTTCTCTTTTTTCATTGCAAAAAAGAACCCCTACTCACTTCCTTACAAAGACACATAATAGGAAACAAAGTCTATCCTTTTTTCTTTCAGCTAATATTCTAATGACTTCTTAAAAGTCACGAATGTCAACTTCTTATGTGTCAAACAGCCAAACTAATCTGAAAGCACTGCTTCATTAAATAAGATTTACGGCTGTTGGAAGCTACAAAGTGGTTCTAAATGCTCTGCCACTCCTCTAGTGTTACGTCACTCCATTGTTTGTTACATGACTGCAGACAGCAGAGCCTTGTCTTAAGTCTAATTTGTGAGAACCCCCCAAGCAGCTTCGCTGTTAGATATGCACTCATTCTTTTTGTTATGTGTCTGAAACATAAATTAAGAAGACAGATGAAGTTGTGTGTCTTTGCGTGCTTGAGCAGAACGGGCCAATCCAAACATGGGTGCTGACATCCTTGAAATGTGTTCACCGGCTCGGCTTCATAGCTCCCAGTCATCGGCAAACAGCGCTTTGGAAAGGAGTGGGGACTCTGGGAGTGAAAACCTGCGCTGACCCGCCTGACCTTGGCTGATAGTGTGGGCCTGCAGAGAAAGTAAAACACAGAAGAAGAAATGGGGCGATAGGAGGACAAAAAGGAGGGAAGATAGATGGCGATAGAGGGAGAAATAAAGACTGAAATAGATATAAAGAGTGGGGGATTGAGAGGGTGGGAAATGGCTCCAAAGCAATAGCCACAAAATCATCCCTTTAACATCAAGGGCAACAGAGATTATTAAGCTTTCCACTGCTTTGGCAGCATAGTTAAGCCCGTGTAGAAGTACAATAAAGATAGGGAATTATGACTGAGATGTATTTCTGCCTGCTGAGAATGGGTATCGGTGAGGAGTCCATTTGAAAGCTACGTTCATTACCTTACGCAATTTGATTTTTGTGAAATCTAAGCAGAATTTTTAATGGTATGCCACACTGCTCAATAATTCCACTGATAAGAGCCAGGGAGAATGGGAGTGCAATGGCCTGTGTAAATCTGTGACTGAAGACATTGCGGTTATCGCACTCCTGCCACCATCCCTTTCTCCATCCTTCCCTTTCTCTCCACTCATCCCTCACGTCCACCGCTTTTTTCTTTGGCTTTTTCCTCTCGTTTAGGTTAGGCGTACCTCTCACACCTCACCTCTCCCTTCTCATCTCTCCATCCCCGCACTCACTCCCTTTGCGTCTCGTAGCAACACACTGGTCTATACGTGCATCCCCGCTTGTCCTTTTTCCTCCCCGAGCGGCTGCATTGTGATCGATCGTCTGCGCCTTTAGACGAGCGCATTTAAATACTTTTTATCTCGTCTGGAGCGTTTCCGCTTCTTGTTGTCCTTTTTAATAAAACGAGATAAAACCGAGCTTCATTAAAAAGGTCACCGTTTGTTTACGCGCTGCTGTGGAGGTGGAGGTTCGCAAAGAGACCTTGGAGGTATATCAGAGCCCATCAGGCAGGGACCACTCATTACACTCCTATACTAATAATGTTAAAACACACACACACACACACAGGAGAGATAAGGGTCCCCCTTTAAAAGCGGATGCATTATTTAACACTGCAGCTAATGGCCCAGATTGTCCCGTAACAATTGAATAACATCGGCAGATAACAGCGAGCCTTTGCTCTGCACCTTTTAAAGGATGGCCCTGTGAAACTGCAGATAGTGGCATTGCACTGAAGAAGAAGACGAGGGGCAGAGGAGCAGGAGGAGGGGTGGGCTCCCTTCTCGAGCCAGGCCACAAAACATTCCTCCATCAGAAAATAAGATCACCGTCAGAGGTCCAGACCAGAGCCGAAGAAAAAACGGGTAAAGGAGAGTAAAAAAGGGATGGGGAAGAGGAAAGTGGGTGCCGAAATCAATAACATGTTGGTCAGTATTAATCTGGCATCAATATAGCCTGTATCTTTTACTTTTCATGGTAATGGCTCCAGTGATCTCCTAAAGTGCCTCTCAAGTGCTTAGAGGGTTACCGATAGCATCTTATCAGGGCCAAAGGAAAGCACTGGCCAGGGAAAGAAGGTAAAGGAGGTCGAGGGGGGGGCACCAACATGGTCCTAGACCAGTTAAGGAGAGGGGGAATTGTGTTTGTGTGTGAACCCACAAAAATCATTTCATTTAACCCCCGATAGACGACCCATGACCTCAACGACTAATGCAGTAACCCTGGTGTATCTAAAGAAGTGCGACAAAAAAAAAATCTCATTGTTTTTCTGGGAAGACACATTTTTGATGCCCTCGTGAGATACTGAAAATAGCATCACAATTTTTCATTTATTCTTTAAATCCCCCATTTTTGATTTGGTACGAAAGCACCGAGCTTGTACCCCGGTGGCTTTATGGCACTGGTTACGTCGATTTTTACTGGAATGACAGGGGTGTTTTTTCCATATGCAAATCAATTGACTGTGGTCTTGATACAAGGGCTGTCAGTGTGTGATAACTGTACTTGAATCTTGAATGGATTGCAAGGCCGGACATGGTTTGTTACCATTTTTATGCATGTGTTCTTGTGTTTAGATTCAAGGTGGTATGTGAAAACTGTAAAGAGATTAGCACTCCATCAACAAGTCCTCTTTAATAGTCGATGTGCATTCCCTTGATTGGCTATTTAACAATGGCATTTATTATACATAAGCTTACAGCTTTACCTAAGCTGACAGGCTTATACCTGTGAACTGGATCTATAACAGGTAGCACAGCTGTCAGTGAGGCTTCTGCATATCAGATAGTTAAAAAAAAAAAAACTAAGATTTTTGCTTCGTTAACCTCCAAAACACAATTTAATATTATGTTTCTTTACTGGAAATAGACCAATTAGTGCTCCCTTCAAAGGATTTTGGTACACAAGCATTAGACAAAAAATAAATCTGCAGTAAATTTTAGCATAAAGTTGGTATAAAGCTAGGCAAGTCTAGTCACCTCGTAAACAAAATATCCTTTATCTGCAGCTGAAAATAATTTCAATCATATTAAAAGTTAAAGGAATTGAAGCAGACTTATCCTCTTATTAGACAAATCTGATGCTATGACCAGTGGCTTACGTGAGCTCATGTTAGCTCATTGTACCCAGATGTTGCTATGTGACACAGGGAGTATGCCTCGGACACTCTGATCACTCAAAATGAGTTAAGAATAAAAAGAAAAAGGCAAACAGGAAATATTATATGTGTGATCTACTACAACTTCTGTGTTTTTAGACTGTGTGCCACAAGCTTAGGTATGCTGACATGTGACACTTTGCAAGCAACTTAAGAAACGGAACAACATGTTACCAGAGGAGATATTTTTAGCCCTTTTTCAGATGTTCCACTTTCTTACAAGCGGGTTTCTTAATGAGAATATAATTAAAGCGACTGACCCAAGAGAAAAGTAGGGAAATGTACCATTTACCATCATTTTTGTGTAATTACTACTGATAGTCCCATTACTTTGCTTGAGCGGTTATGCGGGAATAAATTGTGGTAAAACTTTACCTTTTATATTTCCACAACACTTTTAATAAATACCGTACCAGCAAATAACCACTGATGCACTAACATGGTTGGAAGGTATGAATTAATATTTAGCAGAAAAAACCTAAATTTTGAATTACAATCTTGCTCTAAGTTAATAAAACCTGCATCGAAATTAGTTATGGTGGATGAATGCATCAATAGAAGCAGTATTGGGCTGGATGCAGATCATAACCCTTCAACAGTAAATATCATGAAATCACAAACCAGGAGAGAAACTGCAGCTACTGCTGCTGTGCACCAAATGGAAAATAGATATTGACAAAGACATGATAAATATCACAGTTTTATCCATATCTGCCTTATGCAACCACTGGGAATCATATCTACACTTCTTCTCCTCTGCCTTCTTCGTTTTTCTCTCCACAGCTGTTCTGGTCTTCTTCCTCGTCATTCTAACTGCCAGACTTGAAAAGATGTCAGCCAGTACTTAGACCCTTGGTAGCTTCTGGCCAAGTGCTCTACGGCAGTTTCCTAAAAAACCAAAAAAACCAACAAAAAAAACCAAACAGGATGAGCCAAGCACATAAATACAAGATGAAAAGTGATAGAAAACCTCTGTGATGAGTAGCCAGCCCCTGCTGTTAGCCAAAAAAGCACAATGTGACTGTAATGCACATTTAAAATAAGAGAGCATACAGACCACCAGAAATAGGGAACATGGATGTTGGGTCATCCTCAAGTTAAAGGTGATAGAAACTGCAATATTTTTAAACTTTTTAACTCAACACCTTCAATTTCTTATTTAGTTGTTCATCTTGTACAGTTGTACATGAACTTTTAGCGCGTTGAGCTGAAAAAGTTTCTCATAGAGATGATTTTGATGCCACTCCACTCACTGGTGATTTGGGAAAATCACTGATGGTTGTTTGGGCTCACAGGATGGTGTGATTGCACGAGTTCTGCAGATAGGGATGAACTTCTGTTGGCTCATTGCTTGGGCTGCACTGACTATGTTCCTCATAACTGTCTCCCATCAGAGCCATCAAATACCTGCAAAATGGCATCCCAGTAAGACCAGAGCTCTATGGCTTACTGGTAGACTTGGGAACATACAGTATATTGATGCATGGTGAATGTGGTTCACCCTGCAGGGTATATGAGGGTTTCCTTCAGGGAGAGAGGCGGGGCAGATATAAACTGTGTGTATGTGTGAGTATGTGTGCCAGGCATTGGCAGCATGCCCTACTCGCTGATCCTGTTGGATGCCTTCCATTGGCCCTCTTCCTCCTAACTCCCCCATTTCTCCTTCTCTTTCCCTCTATAGTCCCCCCCCTTTCTCTCTTTATTTTAACACTGGCTGTAGTTAAGGCAAGGGTGAATGCTCAATAATACAAGCATGTAATATGATGGATGAAAAAAAAAGCATAATTAAAACACTTCTTTGAGATGGCAAAGCATTCGTAGTCATCACTAGCAACTGGTAAATGCACATTTATTATATGACATGGTCCGCTATGAGGAGTTTTCCAATGCCAGTTTAAAAACAGGAAACGCTGGTGTTGTGCGGAGCTAACAGAGGAATCTCCTGCCCCGTCCTCTGTTTTCTGACAACGACTCTCCGCAGAAGAATCGCAGCATTCGGCCACCACTTTAAGACTTTTACTCCTCCTTGCTTCTTCTTTTTTTTTTTTTTGTCTCGGAGCAATGTACAAAGTGAACTGAGAGACATCTGAAACACCCCTGAAAAGCAGTATATCTAATGAAAATGTTTTAAATCTCTATGCCCGAATAAACTATTTGGGATTATCCAATATCTTTACAAATAGACCTGATTATCCCATTAAGCTGAACTCTTACTATAAATAGTTTTTTAATACTGATGTAGATTGTGGGGTTGGAGCGGAGGGGTGGAGGGGATAAGTGTTTCTAGCAATGTTTTTTATTTGATGCCCCTTCCTCCCCTTCCTCCTAACACACACACACTCACACACACACACTCTCTCTCTCTCTTTCTTGCGCCTGTGGTCCTTTCTGTACACTGTGAATATTCTACATTAATACCATTCTCCAAATGTCAGAATAGGAGAGCATAAAAACCTTGGTTTTATGATTTTATTTTTCTCCTCCAGAGGAAAGAAAAAAAGTCCAGGAGAGGGGCTTCTTTTATTCCCGTTCCCTCTCTCCGTCTCTTCCTCCATCTCTCCTCTGTCTGCCGTGCACAGTCTCTCTATTCCTGCTTCATTCCATTCCATTTATTCATATTCAACAGTCAATCATTTTCTGAAAAAAAGAGCGTGAGAGTGAGGGAGGAAGGCAGAGAGAAATCCGGAGATTGCAGATGGAAGTGGTATTTTTTTTTCTTCATGTTCTTATCCTTTCGCATTTGAACCGGCGATGTGGAAAAGCGCTAGGAGCACCGCTTTACATAGCAGCCTCCCTCTCATCAAAAGCCGCCAATCGGGCCTAAATCAGCATGCAAAATGCCACTCAACCCTGTAGCCTTTATTAAAGTTTGCAGGGACTCAATTTGAGATAGCGATCGTTCCTATTAAAAAGCCAAATGTAAGATAGTTTTTTTATATAAATCTCAGGGTGGAATGGAATTGTTAATCAGCATAGGCTGATGTGATTTCTCTGTCACAAATCCTGCCCAGGGCTCAGCGGCACACCAGCTTTACCGTAACTTCGGGCTTAGCAGTCGCCACGGAAACCAGGGG
>VUQR01001544.1:22003-37127 GCA_015108515.1 Hemichromis elongatus | reverse complement strand
CAAAATAAATATATATATATATTATATATATATATAAGTGTATATATATATATATATATATATATATATATATATATATATATATCCACGCACAGAGGATTTTAAGAAATAATAAATATATGTTCAAAGAATCCTGCACCTTAAAATGTCCAGGATGCCACACCATCTTTAAGCAAAACTGAGCTGATAAAAGAGTTATTTATGTAAATATTTTCTTTCCCTTTCATGCACTAAGCTGAACACTAAATTATGCAGTGAAAGACTTTGGTAATCTATTCCATCAACTAAAAAGTTTTCTCCAGTTATTTCTATCAATTTAAAGAGCAGTAAAGAGAGAACCCCTTTCTAGAGTTATATTATGGTATGATGCAGCTGTTTGGATGAACATTTGCATAGGTACTAAATGGAAGAAGGGTGATTTTTTCCCCTTATAAATCCAGTGTTACCATTCACATTAAAGAAGGCCTACACATCAAAATGTCAAACTATAGTCAACAAATTCATATTCCTTTTCTAAAAAATGTATTTATTTGTTGTTTGCATGAATTCTTATTGAAAATACACATTTATGTTACTACTAGATACATTCAATTAATTTCTGGACTCCAGTTAAAGATTATATATTGAATAAACCTAGTGACAGTGATACATTGGAAGGTTGGAGTGGCAGGCTGTCATTACACAATTTCAACATGTTAAAACACTGACCTGTAAATAGTAAATCTTAGACATAAATGCAAAGTTCCTTCAAATGTATCCCCTACCACGAAACACGCCCGCGCAGTATACAGTCTGTATACTGTGACTATCTAACTGTATAGTTAACTCGATTTATTTACCTAAAATCACATTGTGTTTTTTCCCTGTAATAATAATGCTGAGCATGTCTGCGCTGTTTACATATTTGGATATTTTCACAATAAAGATAAAAAGGAGAGCCACTCCAAAAACCTTTGTGAGCTGCCTAACCGGGACCAAGTACAATTTAAACTTCAAAGTCCAGATGCACAATGGGACTTTGATTCTGTGTGTGTGTGTGAGTGTGTGTGCGTGTGTGTGAGCTTAAGTCTGCTAATAAAAACAGATAACAAATTGTCTGATGGGCAGAGCTTGCATGATCTATATTAGTTGTTAATATTTGTATTTGTATAGAGCTGTCGCAGAACAAGGCGTCTTGCAACTAATTGACTATACTTGTTGTTTTATTCCTACCATCTGATAAAACCCATACAACCCTTGCTTAAAGTACATGTTGGAAAGCTTCCACCTAAAAGTCCCTGTTAAGAATTCTGAAGGAGGTGACCAAGAATCGCCTGATTTTCAGAAAGGTTTGAGTTTAATTTAGAGACTTGATAATGATTAGAAATTCTCAAATTCAGTAACTCTTAAAGGTCTTTTTGAAATGCTTGCAAAGGCTGTTCAAGAGATGTCATTAGGAACAGTCACCTGATGAAAGCTCTTATTAAATTTCTGACTCTTTAAACCTGTGGAAGCACTCAGCAGTGGGCAACTAACTGAGGATCTGAAAATGTGTAAGGGAAGGTAAGAAATCTATCAAAGCGACTCCAGCTTGCAAATTGTGAGAAAAAGGTAAAAAAAAAAAAAAGAGAAAAGAATTAAGAAATGCAAGCTAAGGGAAACGTCCAAGAAGATGTCAGGATGGGATCTGCATGATTGGGATAGTGTTCAGACAAAAGCTCATGTCTGCTGACAGGCAAAGCAAAAAAGAAAAAAAAGAAGTGTTGCATCATTCCACTATGTGGCAATACTCACACAAACAGGTTTATCACAAAAGCCATTGGAACTATGAAAAGCAACATCTGGATATGCCTGAGTAAATTTAGAAACACATGTTCTCTACAGATGCTGGTTAAAATGAGCTGTTTGGCAACAACACATGAAGAAATATTCAGAGCGACGTTTGATGAAAGCAAAACTTTCGTGAAAATATGATGGTCAAGGGTTTTCTTTAAGGGCTTTCGTTGACATTATGTGCAGGTTTGTGCTCAAGAGATGTGCAAAAAATACCATATCTGAGCAAAAAATACATTTTGCACAAAAAGTAAGGAAATTTGTGTTTGGTTGATTATTTCTTTGTTATAATAATGCTTCTTAGCAATAAATTATATACCATTGGAGAGCCTGTTTATTTCCCCTTAAATGGTGCCACATCTGTAATGAAAAGATATGACTGACACAGAATAAGCTGGCCAAACAGCTGATTCTGTGACCCAAACAACCACACTGGCTGACTTGTGACAACTGCTGGTTGAAGAATGGGATGCCATCCCACTGCAGCATGTGACCAAACTGGTAACCAACACAAGACGGGTGTGCTAGGAGGTGCCAGTGACTCCTGATTGGTGTTGTTTATTGGATTAAAAGATTTATTGTCAAGAAACATTGTTACAACAATCAACCAAACAGAAATGTTCTGACTTCATAGTTTATATTAGAGTTGGTAGAGCATGCGCGCCTAAGGTTCAGTTCAGTACTTACTCCTGGCTTCCCCAGGTACAGACTTTTGCAACCCCCGGACTTGAACATCATCTTTAACATAATCTGACTGTCATAAAGATGCAACATGACAATCTCAAAGCATCTAGTGGGCAAACAATTCTAATCAAGAGAGAGCTGTTGCAAAATAAGCATTCTACAATCAGGTTCATTCAGGTCCATTGTTTTCACTCTTTGATTAAAACACACCTCTCTTGAGGGCATTTATGCCCAGCTGTGTTTCTGAGCTCTGAAACCCGGTTCACTGTCCTTCAACTCGCTATGAATGTGTGACCATATCTATGTGTCTGTTTAGGTGTGTAGAAGAAGCCTGCCCTGTATTTCTTTTTCTGCCTCTTGAGCCTCTCTCTGCGTCTTCCTTATACCTGTCATCTGGCAAGGCTAACCCCTGGTAGCTCCCCGCCAAATGCACACACATAAAGACTCGCACATACACACATTGTGAATCCCCGCCAAATGCCCGCCCTTCCAGCCCCTGCGCACACCAGCCGGTGTCAGCGAATCAGCTGAACCGTCTCCGCCCTGAGAATAACCCCATGACAGACAGCCCTAGTGGCCTCCCCTTGTCAACACAGCCTGCCTGGAAAGCTGACAGCCAGGGCATAGGGTGGACAGGCTACTGTAGGCAGGAGTTTACACTGGACTAGGCCTGGAAAGGATGGGCCTTGGAGAAGAAATAAGAGGTGTGAGCTTGTAAAAACAAGGCCAGAAAAGAAGAGATCCTACAGCTAAAGACTAGAGCAGCAACTGGGCGTACGACTAAGACGCCTGATGCGTGTTATTGAAATGTATTTGAGTTGAATTGATTTTACAAATGATAATAAGCCAAAAGACAAAGATAGAAAAAAAGTCACCTGTGGATCAGAATAGAAGGATTATAATCATAGAGGTCAGCTCCTGTCAAGGTTACTGCAGCAGTTTGGCTGGCAGAGTCGAGTGGCCAATCCCTGCAGAGCAAAGATTGAAAGGTTTAGTTTGGCTGGCAGCCTGGAGATTGTCATTCTTCTATCATCTCTTCCAACAATTAGGTTAAAAGACAATCCTTTCAGCGTTTAAGGACCACTACACACACATTCAAAGTATAAAACTGAATTATTTCTAGCTGTGAAAGAATGGTAGACAACACATTGCAGAAGAAATCATCAGGTTATTATAACAAAAATAGAATATGCCAACAAGAACAACTGTCATCATGAAAAGTAACACAAAAAAGTCCTTAAATTTTTGGGGGTTTGTTACTCTTTTTCTAATTGGGCCTTCAAATGGGCAAATGTCTCAGCTCTATTTACTTTGTGTAAAATTTGAGAACCAGGTATCATGTAGGCCTAGAGGGAACTGACTAAAAACCATATGTCAGACAAATTATCTTTCCACAGCACAGCCTTTTATATAAGTACATCAACCAATAATCTGGTGTCCTGTTATTATTTTAGGGTACAAACTACACAGTAACATCTACTACATGAAAAATCATTGGACTATTTGATGTTTTTTGTTGCCTAATGTGTGCAATCAGTTTCACACTGCATTTAAAAATGATAGCAACAAAGATTCCTATTTGATCAAAGCCTAAAGCCATGTGTGTGTGTGTGTGTGTGCGTGCCTGTGTGCGTGTGTGTTTTTCAGGTGCCCATCAGTTCTTGTTTATTGGTGATCTTTCTAAATTCTGAGAACTGTCAGAAAATACAAGCACTTCATCTCGTTAAACCTAACAATAGCATTATTAGGAGGAAGAAAAAAAAGGAGCAGCAACTTTCACAAGTCTAAATAAAGGCAAGTAAGGAAGGGAGGAGGAGGAGTGCTTTAAACATGACTGTAGGATTACACAGGAAGTCAGTTACTGTGAGTACTGACATAGTTTTAAATGCACATCTTCACTTAGCAAAGTGCAAACCTGCAACCAAGGAAACGCAAAGACAGAGGAGTGGGAGCAACTTAGTGAATCGGTGCTCATATGAGGCTGCCACGCATATACACACTCACAGAAACAGAAACACACGTCGGCACAAGCGCCTGCTCACACTCGCGCGCGCACACACCAACTGTGTAGATAAAAAGGGATCGTCACATGACAGATTCCCAGCAGATTGTACATGCAGAGATCTTAGGTTTTAGCTTCTGTGCCTTTTGACTTGAAGCACACGCATCCTCCAAAAAACACTAGCTGCAGCCTAAATCAAAATTCAGGATCAGGATTATGCACTCAGTCAGGCATATCTCAATTTTCAAGGTAAAAAGAAACAGATATTCTTCAGGGAAGATTTAAGTGAGGTATTTTTAAGGTCTTATTTCAATGTAGCTCATTTGAAGTCTTTGAAGCCTCCTTTACTAGCGAGCTTTGAAACAAATCAGAGCGATGCCGATGAAGCCATCAGTGAAGACTGACACAGATAGATGTTTATGTGGCGCTTCACTCCAAAGGAAGTAGTGCAGCAGATGTAATGAGACCTCCTAGACTTTTGACTTTATTCTTTGTTTGGCACTGTTACAACAGTGGCATTTACCCACATGTTATCTTTACACGAGCCCTGCTGCCCACCTTTACAGTTCTTATGTAGTGGCAACCTGTTACAGAGATTCTATCGCCACTGTTATTTTTCTGTATTTTTTTAATGCAAATGCCCCAGAAAGTTGCATCCTTTACTGGTGAAGGACTGACGAGTGAAAAGGAGCATAAGGTTTGGGCGGGCAAGGCAGAGTCGAGAGCAGTGGGACTACACGGCTTAAGCCAAATACATATTTATGAGTAGCATCCACCCACAAGCATGACTTTTCAAACCCAGCCAAGCTCGGGCAGGCATGCAGGCATGCAAGCTGGGCCAGAACAGGGCAGGCTGATTAGGCCAGAATCTGCAGGGGTTTGGGTTTCTACTCAACTTTGTTTATGCGCTATTGTGTCCTCTCCTTTCATTACTCTTTTGGTTAGTTGACTGTCCAAAGAAATATGCAAACATTTTGTGAAATTAGAATTATAGAAGACATTGTAGATGAAAGCTGAAATGCCGCAACCTTTAGGTAAAGGGTGGAAGTTTGGAGGAAATAGAGGAGATGACAACTTCCTCCAAATGGGAAAAAAAAAATTGGATGTTGTTCATTTTGCACCTCCAAGTGAAATCTTGTTGGCATTTCTCTTTCTTGCAGTCTCGCGATCGCTTCCTCCTCAAGGTCATTGTGTGAGCATTTAAGATCTGGCAGAAAAAGAGCTCATGTAGTAGTGACTTGGAGGAGCGGTGCGGTGGTGTTGGCTATCGACTGGTCCATCCAGTGTGGCTCCTACCACAGTTTGGTCTCCTTCACCCAGTTCTTCAAGGCTGCCTTTAATCTCTCCCTGTGCCTCCCAATCCATGCCTTTGATGTGGAGATGCCCTTCCTTCACTTACTCAATATTTGATCTATCTCACTTCATACAGCTAAATCCAGTTGAAGTGGATTCACATAGACAGGGTACTCCCTCTCTTCTTAGTTCTTCCTATCCCTTTGCCTTTCTTGCTCCCATGTTCAGCAAAATGATCTCCTAACCATCTACACACAAAAATTCCTTTTTTTCGTTGTCATGTAACATAGAGCCGAAGAGTTAATTGATAGAGCAGTCAATCGTGTCTGCATCTACACACGGTACAGAGAACATACAGTAGATCGACATCTAAACAGGCTGAAACGTGTGCTGCGGTTGTACTCCGCACAGATACACACACACGCAGACACACACATTGCAGTGTCTTAATAAAAGTCACCCAGCTGCCGTGCTCTCGCCCACCACGTTGAGCCAGAGGTGCAAGTATCAACTATCATCTCCTCCCTGGCTGCACCCACAGACGAGCCTACGAAGTAGAAACAAGATACAGAATTACTGCCTGTTTACTTCAACTGGAGACCTAACACATGTTGTGTAGGAAGGTCGACTTTATTGTCAGCATGACAAAAGCAGTGGCTGTATTTCCATAAACATCAACAACAGATGTTACACTGCACAATGACTTATTGCTGAAAGCATACAGTCAGATTATAGAGTTTGCAGGCATTGCTGACTGCATGCATATACTGTAATTTCTGTCTCTTTACGGCGCACACTGGCTGATGTCAAGGAGTGACCCTGTGCCTCATTTCTAAGTCTTCTCTGTGTCAGTAAGGCAAGGAGACATCCACCATATGGCCTTGCCTTCTGCATCCTTGTCCCTGCATAATTACGAGCCTATACGTAACATTTCAACTGAAACAAATAAAAAAAAAACATGTAAAAAAAAAAATAAGACCTCTAAATGTGCATATCTAACAAAGCTGAGTGAGCTTTCCTTTATGTTTTGATAAAGCCAAAACACAGACAGCCACAAAACAAACGAGCGAACCCGAGATTTGTTTGTGGCATGTCTCGGATCAGTGAGGCGCTCTCCCACCCACTTAACAGCTATCACGGAGTCCTTATTCCGGAGCAGAGGGTTTGTGTAACACTGAAGCCGAACCGTCTACTATTCTATCCCACATTAGTTCCACTTAGTTGGGTCCCAATGACCTATTCAATGTAAATGTACTAAGCAATAATGAGTGGCGGACTGCAGCAGCTCTTTAATGGGTGGGTATGTGCAAGGGAGAATGAAATGACAAGGCAGAAAGAGAGAGAGAGAGAGAGAGAGAGAGAGGGGGGGGGTTCATGGCCTTTCAGGATAGGCTTGTTTAAGCAGGGAAATGATGGGAAAGTAAATGGCTTTAAAAGAATAATTAGCCTAAGATAGAAAGAATGCCAACCTTGTTTCAACAGATACACCTCTTCAGATTGTTAAATAAAAACTCGGCCCGGCTACTGTTAGCTGCCTGAGGGTGACTGGTGTTTTTCTCAAGTCGCATTTTAACAAATGTTCACTGAGCAAGGAAAAAAACAAGAGAAAAAAAGGTAAAAAAAAAAAGAAAAGAAAAATGATCTGTGATACTCTAATGGCAGCAAGATGGCCTCAAAGGTAAAGGACTTGCAAATCAGCCAGAGTCACACCTCAAAGCTATACGCACGGTTTTGATTTGAATGCTGTTTAAGTGAGAACAAGCCCAAATTAATGAGTGAGGTGAACAAATGAGTGCATCAGAGACATATTAATGACTTATGTGTTAAGAGGAGTATGAGTCTCTTCTTTGCTTCATCTCATTTGGCAAGAGAAGGTGTTTGGGGGGTGGGGGGGGCAGGCTTTTGACATAGGCAGCCAGAGAGTGTTAGAAGAACTGGAGTCAATCTGTCATGCTCTGGGACCGCCTCCCTTAATACCGCTTTAACCTAATGACCCGAGGTGTAGCTTTGTGTGTCCGCGACGTGTGCTGAAAAGAGTGTGTGGAAATTTTTCTGCCTATGTTTTAAGTGTGTTTGTGGGGGGTTTTTTTAAGCGATGAGAGTACCTGTAGGTCCTTAGGGTGCTGTTTGATGCTAGGTATTACATGCGGATGCCAAGTTTTATCTCACTGGAATCCCCTCTCTCATCCGCGTCCCCTCTCCCTCTACCCATCAGAATCCCATTGCAGGGGCTGGAAGACAGGACTGTTACCTTTGAGACAGACACCAAGCAGATCTCAGGTTGAGCTCCCTGTTACCATGCGGCAGCCATTGGAAACAGATGGTCTCCAAACAGCCTGTCATGTTTACTGCTGCTGCCATAAAAGACAAGAGTCCAACAACACACTCCCTCAGGAGCCCCACGGGATCGCACGGGGGCCTGCAAACAGCTGCCTGGGGGGTGGGAGGGGCATTGGCCCTGCACCTTTAAACACACACGCATGCACACACACCTATACTCACACCTTGAACTGACTCCTACCTCAACTACTATTCAAATGCCTCTATTACCAAACACATTGGCACGCACATACACACCTAAAAGAGCGACACAAAAATGGCCGGGCTCGCACTCCAAATGTCCTCCACCAAGCCGTCCGGACATGCTACATTTACTGCAATTAAACAAGCATGCCATTTGAATATCTGATGACACCTTGCAACCTGCTCCATGGGCTCTGAATATAATGGTGTCCCTGTGGAGCCCGCGAGAAATTGTCCATGTCACAGTTAATGAAGGGAATTTGCATTGTTATCTCAATTAAGGCAGTGGAATAATGAAGCTCACTTCTGAATTAGTTAATCGACAAAAACTTGTACAAATGTGTTTGCATGGCCTATAGGTATGGCCCACAGCTAATGTATATTCTTCAGGGTTACCGGGGTTACGTCAGACCAATGGTGTGCAGACGGTAATGAGGCAGGTGCTACCGGACAGTTCTCTTCCTCTCCTCGGGAGGCTAGATGCTACTCTGACCTCCCAATGCCTCATCCTCTGTCTCTTCCTCTGGGTCTCTCAACTCGCTCAATTACCTCTCTCCCCCCATTCATTTGCATGGCACATCAAATGCACAAACCAGAAGCAGGAAGCAGATTGGAGGAAAAAAATCCAGGTGTTTTGCCCCCACCTCACATCACACTCTTCCCCGCTCCATCAAATATCAACCCTTGACCCTAGCCAGAGCTTCTGGATACAGATACTAGCCCAGGCTAAGTGATAAAAGGCTGGACGGGATAAAGGAAATATCTATTTGCTTGAGTACTGTCAGGTTGAAAAAAGCTTTGACATAAGAGGATAATGTTGAATTTAGACTTCCCATTGATCTGCTGTGACAGTTTAAGTGGCTGCTTTGGTGTGGTTTGTGAGGAGTGTATTCTTGTGTGTGAAGACTGTTTAAGTGGGTATTTGTAAGAAGTAACTAAAGGCCATCACTAAAGGCTTGCACAAGTGCTCTTCTGCTCTGGGGGCCTCAAATGGCCAATGAATTATTTATAACAGCCAGGACATGAGCTGATGTTGGGCTAGAGGAGGGGTGGCACCCACACACACTCACAAACAAACACACACAGTCACGCCCACAGGCATGCGTGCACATACACTCACTCGCTTACTCACACACACACACACACACACACACTGTATCCTCTTAAGGGGGTCAGTGTGCCAGACAGCCACGGGCTAAGCAGACAGCTCACAGTCAAAGCACACTGTGGGACAGTAGATAGAACAAGACTGGTCCGAGGGGAAGTGACGAGTTTGATTGTTGTTTTCTGCTCAATCTATTGCCTACTTAAGGTAAAGTGAGTGGTAAATCTAAGAAAGCACATAGCAAATCAGTGTTTGGTATAAATAGTGTACTTAATGCGTTTCAGCTCATCATAAAGTCCATCGTCTTGCCATCGTAACTCCTTTTAGTTTTAGAAGAGTAAACAATGGACTTGGAAGTAAACGCATCCTTTGCCTCCCAATATAGACGTCTTGATTATTGGCAGTAACTCATAAATGTACAGAGGTAGCACTGAAACATGTGCGCGCATAACTGAGATTTGAAAAAACCTTTTCGTGCAGTTACTAATAACATAACGCAGATTAAGACACTCAGCATATTTATGCTGTGTTAATCCTTCAGCCTTCAGCCTCCTAACATATATGAATATGACTTGAGGGATTAACCTAAACTCCCTCATAGTCTTATGACACGGTTATAACGGCGTTTTGAAAATCAGAGCCAACAGAGGCGCTCCAAGTGATGCCGTTTTCAAACAGCAAATAAAATGAATCGTACAATACTGCCACAATAACCACAATATCATAAAGATGAGCTCAGTTAATGTCTTTTTAATCTTTGGTTTAATAACTGCATTTTTACTCCTGTTTGGCATTTGACTTTAAAACTTCCCACACTTATTTCCTGCATTTTTGACATAATATGATCCAGATTATGCTCCATTTACCTCACCTGTGAAATAATGTCCTCACCAAAGGTTCCTTTTAATTACAAAAACAAGAAACATAGAAATATATTATAAAATCATATATACATATACATTCGGAAGCCAGATGAATGAAATCCAATAGGACAGATTCTTATGTTATATAGAAATGTAAGTATCTTATGTTGCCATGTTGGCAAAGTCTCTCTTTTTTGTTCAGCTAAACAAGAGGACATTTTCTGAACATTAGATTTTCTTTTACTACCTTTAACTTCTGATGTTGATCTTTGAGATTCACATTGTCTTGGAGGTGAGCTCAAACTGTGGAAGAAACAAATAAATAGTCTTTTAATATGTTGTTGAATGCAGGTATGATGAAAGAAGACAGCAAAGACCGTAACGAGGAAAGAAAAGAGAAGAATAACCTGTGGCTACGCGAGGCAAGGAACAGCGTCTACTCTGAGGTTCAACAAGGGTTAAGTCCAAAACAAAACAAAGTGAATGTGGTTGTCAGTAATAAAAGCTTCATTAAAAGGTCAGAGGTCGGAGAGGTCACTTAGATGGATTCTCCCCACCTCTGAATTGTCTCCCTCATTCCCTGCAACACCAGCGTTGCATCCCAGCAGCCTCTCTGCAGTGATGCAACATGGCATCTTAAAATAAGCAGTTTACATTGAAAGGTCAGCTGGGGGAGGGCACCTCGCTGAATCTGTGGCTCAAGATGAAGAGGACATCCAGGTAATGACGATATTAAAGCGCAAATATTATACACACGCGCGCACACACGGGAATGTACTTGCATACTGTAGATACCAACATAAACACTGTGCATGTAGGCAGAGGGCTTCGCTCCCTCTCGCTCTCTCTCAAACAACACACGAAGTACACAAACATGTGCATAAATACCAAAGATGCCCAGCTCGCCTCCTAAAGGTTAGCCAAATCCAAAAATCAACAAGAGCAGAGTTTAAATGCCAAACAGTTTCAGATGAAGATAAAGTTAGATTTCCGTTGTTGCAAAGGACCCATGAAGAAGGTTAACCTGAAAAGGTGAAAATAAAAAAACAAGGTAAAAAGAAAATTTTTATGACTGTTAAGTTGAGTTGACCTGGGATTTAGCTTAAAAAAAAAAAAAAAAGTACTACGCCTTTTACTAATTAACTTAGTTTTAATAGATTTTATAATGAGATGTATAAAGCTGAAACAGTTGCAAGGTTGAATATATATCTACATATACTTTAATTATGTGTGTATGTGTGTGTGTGTTCTTTGGGTGATAACTACTTCCTCCTCTGACAAAGACCCACAGTAAGCTGCTGCTTGATTAATTCTGATCCACTTAATTAGAAAGCTGCCGATTTCCCGCGTGAATACTGATAACACGAGGAACTGCTGTCATTGACTGTTATTGACTGATGGGTTCATTAAGACTAAAGAACGCGGAGGCCGATCTGAAACTTTCTTCCCTTAAAACACACACACACACACAAACACAGAGGGAGAGACAGAGAAAGAGAGAGTGAGAGCAAAAAAAACACAAACCATGAAAGCTAATTGGGGTCCTCACTTATAGTTTGGTTACATCTCACATACATATGTAAAAGCCAAGTTGTACAAAGCAAATAATACAGATTTCTTAGAAGTTAGGTGCTAAATCTGTGCGATTGCAAAAAAGGTGCAATAGAGCTGAAGCAATGAAGATGCAGCGGGACGTGTCCCCTCCGAGAATCTCCTTCTTGCTGAAGCAAAATGCTCATGTGTGCCGTAAAACCTTATGTGGGCATCAGCAGGAAGTTCTGACAGCTGCAAATGTGCAGGTGCAAATTCTTTCTGTTACCATGAGCACAGAGATGCTTTCACAGCTGTCGAGAGAGAAAATGTTCCCTCACGCTGCACCATATTGTAAATATGACAGAAACATGCAGAGACGCAAAGCTGCATGATTGAAGTGCTGGAATACCGTGACTCCTGTTTACTTTTATTTAGGTTAGGTTTGTCAAAACATTTTGTTTTCCTTCTCCCTGCTTGTTAACACATTCCCATCATATTGATTACACTGTGGCAAACAGAGACGAGTGCGGACCTTTTCAACGATGTGAATAAAGATATCAATCAAACGGCAGCACAATGAGCGGAAGATGGACAAGCCAATATTGGGTGTATGTAAGGAATGTGCACGAGCACTTTAGATGGATGTGTGGAGGTCCAGAGGGCACTCTTTCCCCCTGTGGAGATCTCTCTGGTAGCGCAGACAGTGATAGCATGGACCCCTGATCTCCACCACCACCAACAATCTCTGTTTGTCCGACTCCTGCTGATCGCCAGCAACTCTGCAAAAATGCTTCATCTTTCCATACTCGTGGTCTTGGCTTGTCTCTGTTTGGCTCTGTTTCTGTTGTTCTCGCTTACATGACTTTTCGTACCCTCTTTGTCATAAATGTGCGCCTGCTTCCGTCAATAGGAGCGCAGAGCGAACTGACAGCTCTGTCAGGGACTGGTGACATTCTTCTCTTCCTTCCACATAAGGTATGCTGATGTTTACTTGAGCATCCCGTAACTCAAACGCGATTAAATCATTGCAGAGAACGAACGGGTGACAGGTCTGCTAAAATCTGTTGCCAAATTCAGTATAAACAGATGCAGTAAAACAGGACGATTCATCATTCGAATTTGAACGTCTGTCTGCTTCACTATAGGGGCCCAAATGCATACATACTCCCTAAGTGAATTGGTTACAGGCCTCTTTTCTCCTACACACATCTCACTCAAATCAACTTAGTCAAAATTGAAAAGCCTCGATTATGTGTAATTCTGATATATTGCTTTGGTTTATTAGGAGAAAACACAGAACACAGAAATCTGATCTATTTCTGTGGCGCTCCCTTTGCCATTTTGGCATCTCCCACTCACCCTTATAAAACCCAATAAATGTGATCCTTGCGCATAAACAGACACACGCGCGCGCTTACAAACAGATCTGCACACATTGCGCGGCAAAGTAAAACAGGTTTGGCATCAGGTTCCCTGCGTTATAAGTTCAAATTTACCAAATTTAGGTCATGTATCAATCTGAAGGAAGACGGGAAGGGAAACAAACTATTTTCACGAGAGACGAGCTGTATCGTTCCCATCTGAGAGAGGTCGTTTGCATAGCTTGACATTCACATTGCTTCCCACAACCCTACAGTTGGCGGCCCCAACCTCCTTTGAAGTCAGCTAGAATTACTTATGACACAATAAGCTGCAACAATGAAGTAACAAAAGAGACTGGAATTTAAAGGGCATTCCTCTTTACCAAACTCCACCCAAAATACTCCACGGACTTTCCAGTAAGATGTGCCTTTTGACGTGATTTACTGAAGATGAGTTAAAAAGAAGAAGAAGAAAAAAAAGGCGAAGATTCAAAAGAGCTCGCAGGTGGTGCATCTGCCGCCACCGAAATGTCACCGCGGTTCGAAAATGGAAAGTATACAATAATGCTTTTAATATGCTCTCCGATGATTAACATCTCAGTGTAATCCAGGCTTGGCAAAGAGACTTAACCAGAGCTTCCACACTGGCATCAAGCCAGACTGGCGCTGTGACTTGTCTTCCTACAGACAGAGGGATGAGCTTGGGACGAGATGGGAGACGCGGGGGCCTGGATGGACTGGCTGCAGACACAATGCTGGCACTGTGACAACAAACACCGATCAAGACTAATCTCGTACTCCTAAATACGAAACACACATGCACCCGCACACATACTCTGGAAGCTCTGGTTTTATGCGTTCTTCATTAAAAAAAAGGTTACTTACGCTTTCCATAAAAAGGTTTTTTTTGTATTTATTTGGGTTTAAAAAAAAAGAGTAATTTTCATTACCAAAAATATGACATATCCAATGTGACATCACTTGGCATATAGTGCAACTAACAATTATCGCTCTTTACTAATGAGGAGTGTTATTTAGAAAGTGAACCTTGCATCAGATATTCACATTCAGGAAATATATAACCAAGAACAACTTTAAAGCTAACTTTGAATTCATCCGAGATGACCAAAAGTCCAAAGCCAGCCACCGCCATGTTCCCTTTCAATACTTTCCAAGTCCACGGTCACTTAATTGGGCCCTTTACTTGCCAATTACTGCTACAATCAAAAGGGCTTATGTATATTTTACCAAAATCACTGTCACTGCAGATTCCCTCATTTCTTGTATCTATATTTGACTGGGTGGTTAGGAGAACGAGCCGCACATTTGGACATAAAACACTGTTAATAGTCAGAGCATCATTAAGGGATCTTTCCTCATAACCGGCTTCATGGGGGCAGAGGAATGATCAAGAATAATGTGCGGTCCTTTGTAGCCGCCCAGGTCACAGTCTGCATACAAATCTGCAATGAGGAGGAGAGGCAGGAAAGGAGTGAAGGCTAGGGACGAGGCAGGGGGATCTGGAACAGTGGGTGGGTTTGAGAGGGGAAGAGAGAGCGAGAGACACTGAGGTTGAGGATAGCTGATCACAATAAGGCGGGTCATTTCTGTGTAGCAAGTTCAGAGATTCTGTGGGCCCTTATGGGGAAGAGGTGGAGGGAGGTAAAGGGGAGGGGAGGCTATTTGGAGAGAGGTAACAGGGTAGAGGGGGAGTCTTGCGCAGGCTGAGGCCCAGAGCTGTATTCAGTGGGGGTAGCCTGCTCTAGCTCCAACATTACTACAAAGCTGGACTCCTAGGGTTCATGAATAAGGCGAGGAAATGATCAGAAAAAAAGAAAAGAAAAAGGACCCTAAGAGATGTTTAGACAGATGGCCCACTTAAAACGACGCAAGGACACAGACAGAGAAAAGTGATTTTAATGAAACTTCAGATTTGGCAAATAATTGA
>VUQR01001544.1:0-11349 GCA_015108515.1 Hemichromis elongatus | reverse complement strand
AAAGGGGGGGGTGGCTGGGTGTGGTGGGGGGCAAAGACAGAAAACAAAAACATTAAAGAATAAATGGGCTTACGCCACTGTTACAGATAACCCATGCCTTGACTGCTGCGGAAAGACAAAATGTACCAGAACTGTACTGTTTGAAGCCTAATCCTCTTATACATTCTTAATTAAGAAACAACAACCCATAATACTCTTTGCTGTGCTCTGACCCACACGTATGAAACTCATAAGTGAGGGTGTGTTAAGATATGAGGAGAAATTTTTTTCACTCTCATCCAAGTACACACTCTCCAGCACGAGATAGTTTTGCTATGCAGACGTTTTGTCGTCTCGGCGACTAAGATGATTAAAAAATTTAAAAAATATATATTTTTCGCGCAAACAATGCTGTGCACAAATATTGCTACATTGTTACTGAAGAAATACAGCAGGAGCAAATGCATGCTAATAAGCTGTCATGGATACTGGAGCCAATTACAGGTATGTTGGGCACCCGTAAGTAAATGTTATTATTATAGTGACTGATAGATAGCTGAGTACTCTGGAGATCTCTGGGCCACATCATTTCCACTTTCTACTCATGAAGTTACACATCACACATTTTCTTCTCATCTCGTCTCCGTGTGGGCCTCGTATGACTCAGAGAGCCCTACATACACACACGTCTGTGAATTTATGTGGTCTGACACACACACGCATGCACTCAGAAGCAGCTGGGAGCACGGGGCCGGGTGACGTGAAGTGCCCACAATGGCTCCAGAGGGATTAATTTCTCCCACTTTATTTGTTTATGACTATGCGGAGAACAACTGGGATGGCAGTGACACAACAAACAGGATATAGTAGTGAGTAGTATTCTCCTGTGGCTCTTGAAGCCTCGTGCTCGTCTGTTTATTGAGATCAGTAAACGCTATATGCTGCGTTATAGTATACAGCGCCGCATGCTTGGATCCAAAACTGTACACTTATGAAAGGCAAATAAGATGGTGGTTCAATAAAATCAATAAAGTGATATCTATATATCACTCACATAAAAAAATACAGCAAAAAAGTAAAAGTATAGCATTTCCTAAAGAAAATATCCTGATTTATAAGCTGATTTGCTCATTTCTTTAAATACCTTCTGTCACTGCGATGGGTGTTTTTCCAACCGGTGTAGCTATGGTAAGATTTCGGTGAAGTTACCAGGAACATAGTGTTTGCATTTCCATGATCAGTGGTGTCAGTGGGCTGATGTTACTAAATTAGGCTAATGTGCAGCTTCCCTACAGTTTAGTAATGCACCGGCATGTTTCATACTATCGGTTGTTTGATATTTTCTGTAATTTTCTCGATTGCCCATAATTTCCTCATTATGGGTGACCCTTTGAGCTCCCCGCTGTATCTGTATAAATAATATAAGCAATTAAGTCTTTGTTTTTTCACCAAACACTTTTCTTCCACTTTTGCTGAAATGCTAAACTATCGCACAACCACAAACACAAAGAAGTTTTAAGCGATCGTGTTCGAACGTTTGCACAAACAGATATTTATTGCTTTTATTTGCCAAGAAGCCATTCACTTAAGATGAAATATAGAAATGTAATTATATGTTACTGGACTTTAAATAAAATGTTTTATATAATGTTCTAATAGTTGCAGAAACTGAACATATGTCAATCTTTACAGTCTGTTCACAGCTACAAATTTCATATGGAGGATTTCCCATTACACGGGATACCCCAGTTTAGAAATACACTCTAACATCTTATGAACATCTTTGCCAGCTAATACATTTACTGACCTTGAAGAATTACATGCAATTATACGAAGAGAAACACCTTTGAAATGACGGGAGCAGGGGTGGAGCAGGATGGCCAATTGTAGATAAATACTCCTAAATAAGTGGAACTTAATCTGGGTCCCAGCATCACCCTGGATGAGCTTGACCTCCTTTTCATATGACATCCAGAGATATTTTTGTACCTTCTTAAGCCATATTCCTCTCTTCTCACAGCAAGAATCTCACTCTGCCTATCTCATATGAGACTAATGAAAGTCATATTTACAGTACCCTAACCCACACAGGCAAGGCACGCACACAAATCAGTTGTGGTGCTGCGAGCGGTCAATAAAATATATATCTAAAAGTATGAGTGAAGGAAGGTCAAATGGTAACACTGCATGATACATCCACAAATTCATCTGCGATTATATTTAAAATTCTAATGCAATAAAACAATCTGGAGATTTCTTTTTAAAAAAAGTATCATCCAAGTACTATAAATGTATTATTTTTGTAGATGGTATTATTAGGAGTACAGGCTCCATTCTAAAATATCTCATATCTTTAAATTTATAACCAATAATAAAACCATAGCTCTTCTATTGTCTGAAAGGTTTGCTGCCCTTAAAAGAGCGTGCAGCGAAATGAGAAGAAACTGTCATCGCTAACAATATCCAGCAAGGTGCTAACAGAAGGTTAACACCAAAGCAACTTAGGTCCACCTCAGCTAACAAGGTTGTAGCGTGGCGGCAAACAACTGCAGCTTACTGTGTTGTGGAACTTGTGCTGTTCATCAAAATAGACTGATAGCATGAAGGATCATGCAGACAATAAATCCTTTCAGTTTCTCTCCATCCTCACCTATGCTGCATTCACTGTCATCAGAAGCTTTCTGTGTGAATAGCTGGGTATCTGCACGCTATAACAAAGAAAACCAAGCTATTGAGATAAATAGTGTGTGGGAATCTGAACTTGGGCTATAAAGTGACTAATACAAAATAACTGTAAAGCTCATTCAGTCACTAGCATGTCTAATATTTACAGAGAAATGTGAATGCTCCCTAAATCTTACCAATAAATGTTTAGTTTTTTGTGTAGGACGTTGCCACCAATAATTAGTAATTACATCTGACTGACAACTGTACTACTGTACTGCCTGAGTCAGACTGAGTTAAACATAGTGAGACATCTGCACCACAGGGAAATACTGGGTCCCAGCAGCAGCTACCTTATTCTGGCTGAAAGATTGAGATTTTAATCACATTCCATCACTTAAATAGCCTTGGTATTTTATAAGAGTCCCTGTGGGTATTTCTGCAGTTGTAAAATACTAAGATTAGTCTAGAAAAGTACTTTTTTCAGCATGCAAACTAATTTAAAGGCTGGAGTTTAATTCTGTATTCATTGTTTACATGACCAGGAAATATGTTATAGTTTATCATAGTTATTAAAGAAGTACATTGTAAGTACAACAAAATACTTACAATGTTATTATTTTTTTAATCTAAAGTCCTCTAAGTTGTTACTTCCTCCTTCCACAGTGTTTATATATAAGGGCTTGTACCTGTAGGTGTTTCATATACACCAACACTCACAACAAAACAGATCCATGCTGTAAATATAGGGAAAATACCAAATAAGTTATGGGTTATATTATCCAGTAAAGGGAGACCTTTTAAAAAATGAGCATCGAGCTTAAAAAAAGAAAGCATTAATTAGTCACAATGGAACAAAATCATCCCTCATTATCAGACTATTAGCTTTTGCATGGAAAAAGAATTTTCTCAATTTAATTTAGTAATGTCCTTTTCAGCGTCGTGTTTGTCCATGTTTTAATTTCCAGCTAATTTCCAGCTAACTGGCAAAATGATATTCAATTACTTAATTAAGTATGATCCAGCTGCGTGCCATCTCTCCCCACCAGGGGCTGTCTCCCTGTGGGCTGCTGGTTTAAGCCTCTCTGCACTAATTATCACACTGACATTATCACACTGTACCTGGCATTCTCTGCTACCTTAAGCACTGCATCATAATAAAAGACAGCATATCATGTGCAGTCTAAAAAGCATGACAAGTGCTTCCAGTTATCTCTACTAATAGAAAAAAAACAAACTCTTTTTCATGAATCCCAAAATTTCACGTAGCTTTGTATAACTCTTCTAGACAATGTTTTTTAAATGACTGCTTAAGTGTTGAAAATTGCAGTGCTTTTGAATAAAACTGCTCTGCACTCATTTTATAGTATGAAAAATACAAAAATAAACATTGTAGCATTGAGACAATGAAGATGTTTGCTTTTATATGCAGAGTCAAAGGGATGCTATAGATAACCTCAAAGAGACATCCTGCGAGCTGTAATATGTCCCATAAATGATCACACATAAAAGAAGCTCCTGTTCGGCAAACACAGACAGGTAAATAACAGTTTTAGTGCCTCCTGCTCCTACCAGCTCCCACTGCATTTAATGGTGAGGCGTATACTCTGTTTTTAGGCTCTAATAGGGTCTTCCATTTGGATGGGAATACCTAATTAAAAACACCTAGGGACGTAAGACGGTACACATGAAGTGTCCATCCCACCCATGTCTACCTGACAACTGACAGCCCAATCTGATTAAAGGCTGATGAGAAGAGGGGCCTCTGCCGGCCGTCCACGGCAGGCCAAAAGTGATCACTATGGCGATGGGTAATTACTGCTGTCAACGCATTCTCCATCCTGCAGGCACCAGCTTGATTGCGCTCGGCAACAATGATAGACAAGCTTAGCACGCTCTCTACCAGCCACCAGCACGCTCATTCCCTCTTTGCTCTGTTTTTAGCTGACACGCAACGTTCATATGGCCACAGAACACAGGGCAGTCATGGCATCCTAGCCCAGTTTTAATTGTTTCCCCTCTCCCTTCTTCATTTCTTCCCAGCCTCAGCCTCATCCCTCTGTTCCCTCCTCTGTTCTCCCGTCTCCCTCTACTCTCCCTCTCTCATGCGGACAGCTCAGAAGTGCAAGTGTTATTACATGAAACTCCCGCTGTAGCATTAATTGAAGGGAGATATGGTGGGACAAGAACGACGGGGGGTAGAGCATGTCCATTATCACTCCTGCTTTCAACAGGTCTCACATTTGGAAACTGCAAATTGCAAAAACTTGCAAGGGCAAAATGTTTGACATTATTTGATCTGCAACCATATGGTGCAAGCAGGGAGGGGGAGTAAACACACGCGCGCGCGCACACACACACACACACACACACTCACACACAAAAACAGATAAATAAGTAAACAAAAGGAGCATGAAATGCAGGAATCACGTGAGGAAATGTGGGCCAGACAGAGCAAACAACTCAAGAAAATAATTATCTTTACAGTAATTAATGAGAGGTTTTGCTTGCAATAGTATGTCAAGTGCTCCCCCACCCCTGACTAACTTCTCTTCTTGGTTCCCTCTCCTCTGCCATGCCCTTGCTTCCTATCTTATGGTTGACTTTGACAATAGCCATACTGTGGATGCTAAACAGCCTATCCTGAGGTCTGGGAGGCAGGACTACAAGTTCACATTGAAAAAAACATAGCCTTCCTGCTAGCATTGTGACGGTTGATTTAAGTTAGCAGTATTAATGAAGTCGAGTGTAACTGGACAGCGCTTCCATATCCTCTCTTAATTACCTGGCTTTGTCTCTGCATGCTTGTCCTTAATCTGACCTAATGTGGCTAATAACTGAACTTGAAAACAATCAAAACAGCAATTAGAAACAACAGCCCAGAAATGCTGAAATCTCAAATTAATTCTGTGAAACCGTTGCTGCCTTTTATGACAGCGGGACATATTTAAATGACATTCCAGGCTTTGCAGATTAAAAAAAACAACTCTCAAAGAAGGTAAAAAAGAGAAAAGAAACAGAAAGAAGGGGAAAAAAGAGAACAACTGTAAGTGAAATCCTATAAAGAACAAAAGGGGGTTTTTTTTCTAACACGGGGACAGAATCCTTTTTAATTTGCAACAAAAGTAGATTTCAAGAAAAAAGAATAAAGCGAATAACACATCAAAGATTGCGTTTGAACAGAGATTCTTATCCTCCCACGTTCACCGAATAACATGGCAGACCTTTGATACACTGACCAAATCATTTTAAAGAACAGAAATGTTTCTTCCTCCATGTTTTTTTTCTCCCCCTTCTTTTTCTAACACAAATACACCTTCAAGGAGGTCTTGTTTAAGCCTGTAAATTCCTTGAAAGTGGATGAAATTAGGATCTGCCTATTCCGGTTACTGTCCCGGCATGATACTGACAAAAACAGATGAGTGTTTCTCCTGAGGGAGAGGATTGTGGGTATGGAACGAGTTAGCACTGCCTGTTATTGCAGCTGATCATAAAAGGCTGCGTGCATGGGAATTCCACTGTAAAAGCTGGAAAATGTTTGCTCCTATAAAAACATGTTAATGCAAAACAGTTAGGTGAAAGACAAAACTTAAGCATGGTTAATAAGGTCATAAAGGAGGTGAATTTGATTGTCTGCAGTGTGTTAATCAATGTAATTATTCTGAACATCATCAGAAACCCAGAAATGTATTCAATGTTTTTTTTTTAAGAATAAATGTTAATAAAAGTTTAGTGATTGATAGAATATTTCTTTTAAAGTCATAATGATAACTGACTGACAACAGGAATTTTCCACAAGTTTTTTTCTTAGTTTACTTGGATCAAACTAAACCCCGACTGCAAACACACTGCACAGGATTCTAAACCCTTGCTGATGTTTGATTGAATCGAGCCACCTCCTCTCGCTGGCCCCCAATGCTGCCTCGCTCCACCAATGGGGCACAGGCAAGCGGATTAACAGGAATCCTGAGAGGAAGTTTAAACAAGAGGAAACATTAAGTTCGAAATAAAACACAGGAAACAGGGTTAACTACAACTCCTCCCAGTCAGTGCCAGTGGTTCGGCTATTTTTTGCCCAATTATCCTTGGTTAACGGGATTAATTACTCTAAATTCTTTTTCTTTTCTTCCTCTCCAAGCAAACGGGCAATAAATCCTTCTCTGTGCCACACAGTCCAAGAGGGCCACTCTAATTAGCATAACAAGTTAGAAAAACATTATGGCCTTAAAGTGCTTTCAGAGAAAACAACCATCAGTAGTGCACAGGATGCAGGAGTGGGGTTTAAGGGGGGGGGGGCTATATAATTGAATAAAATGTTTGGAGAGGTGGGAAGATGGGCAAACACAACTAAGGGTCTGACTTCCACAACAACAACCCTATGTCAGACATATGAACACACAAAAACCAGAGAGGAGCACCGATTGGACTATTTGAGAGCAGTTTAAATACAGAAAAACTTAACTTAACTAGAATAAACTGGACAACCTGTATAAATATGGCAACATTTGTAAATCCAAAGTGGAGAAAATTCAGTGTGGTTACAGCACTGTCGGCTCACCATCCATCGACTCGTGCCAAAACCCACGCTGCAGAGTCTGAGGGCAAAAAACAGTCATTTTCTAGCCAACCTGTTTAGCATGAGTCCCACCCAGTCGTCTGCTTTCACTAACCTGTCCTGACAAGTACCCAGATTAACGTAATCTTATATCAGTGCAGAGGAGCAGAAGAGAGCAGATGGACTCCCTGTGCCCCCCACTCCTCCACCCCCTTCACCCAGCACACACACACACACACACACACTTGAGCAGGCGCACAAGCAAATGCAAACTCTCTCACTCATAAACACACATATTAGACTTAGCTGCAGAGTGCTTAGCATGCAAAACCTGGGCCCCAGCCACAGTAATTAATGTTCTCCCAGCAAATTGCCACAGCTTTGGATGATGCTGTTTGGGGAATGTTACCCTGTACATTCATATGCTGTGTCTCAGCGAACACTGCGGTCCTGCTGGTGTGTATGCGTGTGCCAGTTTGGTCATTTTAGCATAAGAAAAAAAAAAGAGCAAAGCAAAAAATGGGAAAGGATCTTTTCATTCATTTTTCATATAAATAAATAAATAAATGATCATACAAGTAATTGAATAAGACAGTCAACAAGAGGCTGCAGGCTGGGGAATTGAATTTGGGATTTTTAACACTTGTCATCTGCTGTGTTGAAGTGAGCTTGTCTTTTTACAGTTTCCGTGGTAAATCTCAACAACTTTGCTAAACTGAACAGATGGGCTTGCTAATTAGCGGCGCTCAGGCTGTAAGTTTGTTTATAAAGAGAGAAAGGGTTCCAGACATCTTGACACATTTTATTAACATATCATACCTTAAAGCTATGCTTCTTGGTACCCACCAAGCTCTTTAGCTAAATGCGCGCGCACACACACACACATGCAGAACGACACTTTCACACATGCACGTGCACTTTATATAAACATGCCCATGTGCTTCAGTGCGCACACATACACTGTACCCACCAGGGAAACAATAAAAGTCAGCCTTGCGAAACGGAACACCCTGTATGTATGCTCATGAATATGCACAATTAACTCCATGTGTGTATGTGAGTGTGTCCGTGCATGAGCGCATGTCTTTACGGAAGTGTAATAGCACATTTTGCACATGAGTGTGTGTCCACTGTATAAATATGTGTGTATGTGACAGATAGTGTTTGTTTATGAGAGTGTCACTGTGTGTATCATGCACATGTCCTTGCTGGAGCAATGGCATGCTTCTCTCTCCACCAGGCCCCCCTCCTAAATTCACCCCCTGTGGTTTTGTCAGCTTTCACTATTGTGTGTCAGGACACTGACACTAGATGATGTCCCAAGCAGACAGGGTCGGTGAGCTCCCAGAGGGGCCCAGAGTATTCAGCAGCGGGATAGGATGGACCGAGGCTCTATCGGTGCCATTTAAACCTCCTGCCGGGCCCCACTTAGGACACGGGCGACATCGTGGCACCCACCCACCACTATGAGGATGCAGTGAAATGTGAAAAACTTGCTTGAGAAGTACAATGACAGATAGACAGAGAACATTTCATTTGCCAGTACCTTATGATATGGCTGATATCACTGTTACACACACACACTCACACACATACCCCCAGACATACCGCAGCCTGGTGTTTCAGCAGGCACATATTGCCATGGTGATCTTGGTTAAGAGGCTTACATTCGGCCCATGCGGATGGTTGCTGGGGGACACTCCCATTGCCATGGTGATGGCTACTGGGAGGACACTCACATTGCCATGGTGATGATGGCAGGAGCCAGGCATGCCAACCAATGAGATGATGGATAGATGCCATGCAGGAGGCAAAGGGAAAACGTGACTAGAATGCCCGCTTGTTATGTCTATTGCCAAGGAGACTTTTCATAAATTGCATCTTCCTACATGGTTGAATCCAGTGGCGACCAGCAGCTTTTGTGATGTATGAAATAACAATTACATTTTTAAGAAACACAGAAAGTAATGTCTTAATCTGTGTACATATAAAACTATAAAACACTATATTACAGATTTAAGATTGTGGATGATATGAATTATGGATAGGAAAAATGCAAACAAGGGGCTTTAAATTCAAAGCATGAATGCAAAATAATTCAGAGAAAACATAAATTGAGTCCCAATAGATAAGTGTTGTACTAGCATTTGTATGTGAAATATGCATACCAGCTAATTCTATATTCCACCAGTAATAACAACAATAAAGAAGCCACAAAGGAAAATGGATTGCAATCTGGTAATTTAGCTCTGGATAATAGCTAAAGCCATTTCGCCTGGCTCCCAGCAGAGGGAGGCTGGGACTGGGTTTAGGACCAGCGGGACAGAGCTGGGAATCAAGGGACTGGGGCTGCCTGAAGGCATGGCCCAGGTCCAAATCAGGCCTAGTGTAAGTGAGTACCAAGAATTATTGTACGTGTGTTTACATGAGTATGAGCAACAGAGGAGGCGGGATAGAGCAGGGGCCTCATGAGACAAAATCCATCCAGAACATAAAGTACACACATTTCTCAATTTCACCTGTCTCCTCTTTACTACTGAGATGTTTTTCTCTGGGATGGAGCGCCCTGCATGTCTTAAAATGCCTTCCCCAAGCGTGCAGCAACCAGCCAGCACCTAAAAGGTCATTCACAACAGCCCATAGAAACATTTCATCCAGCTTTGCCACTAATGCTTTAAACCCGATCAAATGCTTGCACACACTCCCAAACACACACCAGAATGCACAGATCGCTACATGTTGCTTGTTTTCTCTTTGTCACAACGGCGTCTCGGCCAATAAGAATCAGTGCCGAGCGTTATCGCCGACCCTCAGGCAATGGGGCTTCAAAATCGCTCCCTGACTGGACAAATCGTGTGCGTGCATTTCTGAGTGTATGCTCATGCACGAGCAACTGGGACGGACAGCTCAAAAAGAGGAGCTGTACTTTTGACTGCCTTAAATACAGCCTGAGTTGACGGGTGAGCTAAGATAAAAGATTTGCTTTTTTTTTTTTCCTTATGGAGTGACACACAATTCACCAAAGAAAGAAAGTGTTTATAATGCATTCAGAGTGTGTCATGTCAACAAATTTGTCTCTGCATGGGCAGGAGCACCTGCCGGATACTATCTTATGGTGCGCACAAGGTGGAGAATAATAGTGTTCACACTCATCCTGACACAGTAACACAATCACACAGCGTACTGTTTCCTATATGTTATGCAATACAAACCATAAATTCTCTGTGGCTAAATATTATCATAAAGCTGAATCAGTTTCTAAAACATATTGACTGTTACTCAAGAATTATCTATCGAATGATCCATACACTGTAGACATATTATAACACGTTTTAAACATATATGGGACACAGCGTGATAAAAATCATGTCAACTTCGGTTCAATAAAACCCTTCAGCAAGACAGGAATGTTTTCTTAATATTTCACCCAGATGGGAATTAACTCAAACACTGCAGCCAGCAGCGAGGGATCTCATACAAAAGCTAATAGAAAAATGAGCTGTCAATATAATATGAATGAAAGACACAGATGATGTCTCAGAATTAAATAATAGACCCCTTGAGGTTTAATCTACGGCTCGTCATGATAATTGTGTGTAAGCAGGAGCGGACTAGCAATAACACGCAGCCCAGGAATTTGCTGTCATGTCTCCCCACTTTGATACACTAGAGTCGAACTGACACAACATGATTGCTGATCAAATAGAAAAGGGTACCACTTTACAATAAGGCTCCCCTTATAGATGGCTAATAAATAGTTTATAGATATGTTGTTAATTGATCTGTAAATGCTTTATAAATCATTAATAAGTGTTTATTATGCATTAATTAAGGGCGAAAAAGAGGAAAAACCTGACCGGTTTCTTGCCAAATAGTGAGCCAAATCTATTCACCTATATATTTCATGTAGAGTTCCTATATTAAACATTTCAGACTAAGTTACAACCTTGTAAGCACAATAACTATTTGTAAACAGATATTTTTAACATATAATATTGTGCTTTAGCAGTGCATTAGAAATATCCACAACTGTCAAACAGAGATTACTTGTAAAGTGTAAATGTCAGGTTTTTCCTCTTTTTTGCCCTTAATTAATGCATAATAAACACTTATTAATGATTTATAAAGCATTTACAGGTTAATTAATAACA
>VUQR01001543.1:0-11071 GCA_015108515.1 Hemichromis elongatus | reverse complement strand
CAAACAATACCAAGTCAATTTCACTGTGATATTTACCATGTGATGTGGTTACTGATTTCTCTCAGTGTGTGGCAGGCAGCACTCAGTGTTGCTGCACTTTCCTGCTGAGATCATACATTCATCTGAAAGCAACATATGTGTTCCTGTGTAAATATAAAGTGCTGTATTCACTGGGCGCTTGCATTGTTCTTGCCCAGTACCCCACAAGTATAGCCAGACTAGTGTGTTTGTGTGCGTGTGGGAGTGTGTGCTTGAGACAGATAGGCTCATCCAGCAGCGATGGGAGTTCTATTCAATAAGTGTTATTACCTTCTCTCCTCCACTCTACTGTTTATTATGCAGTGGAAAATGATACTTTCCCTTCGGGGGGGGGGTTAGGAAATGGTGTATAAATTGCACTTTCCTTTGGGATGGGTGAGACTGGTGTGTGTACGAGACAGCTGTCAGCCTCCTCTTATAAACCTTTCTCCCTCTTCAATTTTTTGAAGTCTCTCATGCTGTCTGGTGTTTATGTGTGTGTGTCTGTGTTAACGTGTCTCAGGGGTTAGGATGTGCTTGTCGGTTCTTACAGCAGCATCTGGTTGCACTACAGTAACTACCATCCAACACACCTACACATGCACACGCACACATCTACACACGCCTACACGCACACGCCTACACACACACAGAGTAAAACCATCCAAGCGGGACAAAACATTCTGCTCCGTAGGGGATTGTGTGTGTTTAGGCGTTTGTGTGTGTAGGTGTGTGTGCACCACATCTATGATAAAAACCAAAAAAAAACCCAAAAAAACCCCCACAACATCTAAATGACCCAGACTTGTGGTCATCTGACTGATACCAAGCTTCAGTGCATTGCATGTGTCCCTGTTGCAGGTTAGTATGTTCTTGTGTGGTTGTTGCCTCAAATGTGTTTTTTCTTTAAAAAGTGAAGTATTTTTTTGCAAAACAATAATTATTTGTCCTATCTAACAAAATAGGCTTTGAACTGAGACACAATTTTTAAAAGGGAAACACTTTCCTGTAGAAAAAGGGAAAAAAAAAACATTTCGGAGGTTTCCTGAGGGGCAAATGCAAAAGAAGAAAATGGTGTGGAGCTTCAGTCCAAAAGTCAGCCAATAAACTACGACGAATGCTTGGTAGACATTTAAATGGCGCCTTATTAACATTAGGTTAATAGGTGATCACTTGACTCTGTCTGAAACTACAAGCTCGGAGTCTGTGCTGCAGTTGCACACCACTCTTTCACAAGGGCTGTAGCTGCAGGCAGGACTTTGTTTAAATAAATTATCCTTTGAATTGCATGCTGTTCCTTTTGTACCATTGATTTCTTTCACTGAGACACAAAAGAATTAATTGGATTGGTTTGGAAAGATTGCTTTGTGTACTCCAAGGTGAGCCAGACTCTGGTTCTAACTGAAAAATGCAAGCAATACACAGACTGTCACAGTGAATTGTGCTGCATTCATGTGTTCTTCAGAAAAGCAATAAAGAGAAGATTCCATTGTAAGTTTCGCGTCCAAATGCTAACAACAACTCATTTTATGATTATGAATGTAGTCTTAAAAATAAAAAATATCCTAACTTGATTTAAATTTTACTACTGACATGTTAAGATAGCTTCTATCTTGCCCCGATACACACACACACACACACACACACAAATCCCTAAAACTGTAATTGTTCTTGGGGACAGCAAAACCATCAATCCCTAGAGACCTTGTTAAAATGTTTGACCGTATCGCATTAAGAAAGTGCAGAAGAGTATTTGAAAACTACTGAAAAAATATTTTGGAGTAATTGGACATTTCATTTAAGAAAAAATAAATTAAAAATGTCTATAGTTAAGAGAAAAACAGATTTCCTACATTAAAGTCAGGATACAACTGCTAGACCAAGCTAGCTAGCATTAGCTGTTACCCCAACCTTTAGTCAAAATATGGTGAAACATGGTGGCTGCCAAGAATAGGAATACAGAGTTTAAAATAGTAAGAAAATTACACTTTGAAGAGGTATCCCAGAATTCTTCTAATATCCAAAAGCTTTACTAAGGCTCACAGGGCCATAACGACTTTACAAAAGTAACCAGATACAGCGTATTTAAAAGAAAATAACGTTCACTTATGTAATATCCTTCCTGTGAAGAAATAAATTTGAAAAAGAAATCCCTGCATACATTTGTCAGGAAGCTTGTGACAATCTAAATAAACTATATGTATGAAAAAGTGAGACATATCCACAGTCATTTTTATTTCTACATCCATCCATCAGTTAAACTAAGCAGTCAAATGTCAATCAATGAATCCCCCGAGTCAATCAGGCAGCCAGCTGTCATTCAAGAGCGAATACAATCTAAAACGTCAGTCAGGAAGGACGGAAGTCACTCATCCGCATCAAACCATTTTACCTGATGCATTGTGAAGTTTACCTGAACTTCACAATATTGTACTGTAAACAGTGTAGACAGACGTAGTTATTATAACAATGCCACACTAATTCAGATGGAACTGAAAGGTAATAAATATTTTAAACAGGAAAAGAGCAATAATCTGTCACAAATGAAAGGCCTCCTCACATGCAGCATAGAGCTCCTTCTGTCATTCTTTTAGGCAGTAGTTCAGTGATGTGGCCAATTTATTTGACAAGTCATCCTTTCAAGCACTCAGCAGCAAAATTGTGTGAGACACAATTCTGCTTTGTGAACCAAAACAGAATTGTGTAATGCTATGCAGCTGGCTGATTCACAACCATACAGACCAAGTTGCCACACTGCAGAACACATTTACATGAACTACAATCAGAACTGTAAAATCAAAAATGGCTTAAAACAATAAAATGCATGAAACAGCAACAAGAAAAAAACTCAACCTCCATTCTTTAGTCCGCCATCGTTTTCTAAATATATGTAGATAAGAATATACAGCAGTGCTTAAGTAATAAAACATCAACAATTATAATCTATTATTTTTATGATTTTGAATAATCAGTAATTTTACTTAGTAGTAGAAATGAAGGTTACTTTTAAAGTTTTCCATTTCCATCCATTAACTGTATGAAGACATAAAAATGGTTCATACATGAAATATGCTCAATCTCATGTTGTTGTGTTGTTGTTGTTTCTGGATCACAACAAAACTAATGTTGATCTAGATTCCACACTGAAAGTGACCAATCACATTGTAATGATGCAGTAGCTGTGAAATGCTGTTATACCACACACCAAACCTAACCCCATAACCTCAACCCTAACCCTGACCTTAATCACCCCCTTTTTTGAATTTTATCCTGAGTGGACATTTGCAGGTTTTTCTAAAGCTGTGACATCATAACAATGTGACAAGTCAGATGCCACGTTGACCCTGGACAAAAGTTATTATGTTGATCGAGGAACAACGCCAACATTAGGATATGAGATAGACCAATGATATATACCAGACCCAAGTACCTTCCTTAAAAGTAGTTGGATCTGGTGTATGTTAGCTTTGAAATATGAGACATAAGGACCATCATAATCACAACAAAGTTTGCAAAACAATACTGGCATAATGTTATGGTCATGGATCTCTTTGACCCAGTATTTTGAGTTATGGATTGTTTGTATTGCTTTGTGTTCTGAGTATTAGTACTAAGTTTTCAGTTTATACATTGCATACATTGTCTTTCTTACTCTGTTTCTGTTTATTTTACGTATTTTATGTGTTTCCCATGTTGTCAAATCTCACCATGTCTCAGTGTTCCATTACTTCCTGTTTTATTTTGATAGTCCTTCGACTCTTGTGCATTATTCTCAATTTTCCTCTGTCTCGCTAGTTGATTCTGTACACCTGGGTCTTGTTTTTCCCAGCTGTGCTCTCTCACTCTCTCCCTGATTAGCTCATGTGTGTATTTAAGCCCTCCCATTTCCTTAGTTGTTTGTTGTGTTCTGCTGTTTGTCTGCAAGTGTGATCTCTCTGTCTATTCCTGTTTGGTTTGTTTAATTCTGGTTTCCTCTGTCATCAACAGAGCATCTCACCTGAATAAAGGTTTGTTCTATTGTATTCTGATCTGTTTCAGAGTCTGGGTTTTGGATCCAAACTCCACACACATCACGACATGCCAATATTTCACCAACATGAAAATGATCACAAACAGACTAAGGCAATCACACAATAATACTTTCTCTTCTAAAAATCAAAAGTGTACCATGGCTTCAATCCAATGAAAGATGTTTTAAAACTAAAAACTTTCTATAATGAGCAGCTGAAAACAATCATGTCTGAAGAATGGTAGAACATCTCTGCACAGATCCATGACAGAGGGGCATAATACGTGCCCCGGAGGATCCAATCTGTCATCACAAGTAAAGGGAGGATTGCAAAACATTAGGAAATAAAAGAACAGCTGTGCCTACAGACTTGTTTTCATAGGGATGGACAGATGGGGTCACTGAAAATAAAATGAAATTATCTATAACTAAAATTCAGGAATTATTTTAATCATTCAGTGGCATTTAGAAATGGAAAAAATTGTAATTATAACACTTAACATTTGACCAGATTGCCAACAACCTTTTTCTGGGTTATGTATAATTAGTGTTTTGTGGTGAATGAAAATTAGATTCTTTTCTTCAGTAAAAGTAGTTTTTGCAAAATATGAAGATATTTCACTAAAACTGTGTATTCCTCAAAACTCGTCCTGTATGCAATCCTGTATGCATTCGTCACAATCCTCTTTATTGTAATTAAGCCGACAAAGTGTACAAGGTTAAAAAAAACACTAAAGAAAAGTATTTCAGTAACTGGTAATAAATATATAATAATTCTGTCATTAAATTAAGAATGAAGTCATCCAACTGCACCTGTGTGAGTGAGTAAGCAGGTTTGTGTGTGGGACATCCTGTTAATTGAGAGCCAACCAATCACATGAGCAAATGAAATACATGTTGTATTTATCATAATCTTACTTACTAAGGTCACAGATCTTCAACATAATTGGAAGAGTGTTTTGGACTCCCCCATGCTGGCCATTAGAAATAATTCAGATTTAAGGCACTTCTGCATTAGCTTCACTGTTCAGCCCAAGACCAAACATTCGTCTTATAGTCACACTTTGACCTCTTGATCCAGGAGTAGTTGTCAGTAAGTGCAGTGCCACAATGATTAAACTTGTGTTGGTAGTGAGCAACTAGCCAATGAGATTTTAGGGGTAGCCATTACTACGAACAATGGATTGTAAGCGAGGCTGGACTCACTTGTCTTTATAAGGTCGTACTGTGGAACCTGTATTTTCATTGTAGCCACTGTAATCACACATTTAATCACATGTGATTACACATAAGATTAATTATCCAATTCTTCGGTTTAAAAATGCATTTCCTGGAATATTTAACATTTTAGCGATGTCGTGTACTCAGTTTAGTTGTATACAGAATAATCTTTCTTCCCATACTGCCGTCCTTAATTTGCTTTCAGTTCCTCTCCTGCTGATGAAACTGCACAATAGATGCCGCATCACTACAAGGCCATTGGAAAAAGCTTAAGAAAACAATAAGCGTACTCAGGAGCTGTGGAAAGAATATTATTGAGTGGAGCACTGAGGCTCAAACAGCAATCATTGCTTAAGCTCTTCCCTGCTACTCCTGACATATCAATCCCTGTGCCAGCTTGTCAGTAGGACAACAAGGCTAGTAGATGCAGGAAAAGATGCATTCTGAATAAAATTTGTGTGAGAGAGACCTAAAGCTATTATTTTTTCCACTTTTATCTCTTAAGTGTTTTATTTGTTATTTGTTTCCTATCTTGTGGAGCACTTTGTAACTTTGTTTTTTAAAGTTGGTATATAAATGGACTTTAGTATTATTACATTCCCATTTCATTATGGTGATTATTATATATTATATATTAGAGAAATGTATTATTTTGTCTAGTGTTAAAAAAAATCACAGACTGAAATTTGCAACATTTAAAGGACCAATGATTTTATTTATGTTTTATAATTTGAAGTTGTCACAGGGACATGCAGTTAATTTAGATCATGCTTTAACACTAGAATGGCCAGGGAACACATTTGACCACTTGACAAACCATATAACTCTGTTCAAATAAAACCCCATTGTGTCGACAGTTCCTGAATTGGGTTATTTCAACATATAGTGAATTTTTGCCTGTGTGGCATAAAAATAAACTAGTAATGCTGTACTCAACATTTACAGGATGTGGGCTTACCTAGCAACACACATTGTTTATGCAAATTTTGATATAATGGCCGCTATAACACGAGGCATATTAGGCTACTTGTGACTGTTAAATACATAAACAGGGGAATGTAAAAAGATAAAAATGAATAATTATTGCAGGGATGAGCAGGTCAGGAGGGAGGGTGTGTTTGACTAGATGGAGTACCAGGTGTGGAGAGCAGTGGGGAAACTGTAGCTGAACTGAGCAGTCCAAAGTGGGAAGTGTTGTTACTAACAATTAAACATGGAAAAAACGAGCCAAATCAGACAGGCCTCTGGAGTGAGGAGGAGAGGTGCACGTCTTATTGTGTTGGAGAAGAATGAACGTTGGCTTTAAAATGGGGGAAATGACCTGTTCAGTCTCTTTCACAGTGAGTTTTTTTTGTTTTTTATTTTACCATAACTAAAGGCACATATTATTCAAAATTCATTTTGAACTTTTATCTATAATAATAAAATAAAATAAGATACAAAAGCCATGTTTTGCCATTCTACATGTACAAAAATTATATTATAGCTCCACGCCAACGGTACAGGAGTAAAACAGATATAACTAGAAAAATAAAGTAGAAGAATACAGAGAAACAGGATCACAATAGTGTGAATGCCATGAGGCATTCACACAAAAAGCAAAGACATTTAGGCATGATTATCAAACAGAAGAGGTATATACAGTCTAGAGTCTATATACAGTCTTCACAATGAGTACCACCTCATAAAATATTTGGCTCTTGAAGTACCCCCCTATGACCGACATTAAAGTGCACCAGTATAGGCCTATTTAACACTACATACACTTTACTTGAGACAATGTTATTTCTTATATATAAATGTTATTTATTTTAACTACCATAAACAGGATGCTTCAAGTGATAATAATTACAACTGTACTGCAATAAAACATGCACAGCAGGTGGGATATCTGGTCTTTAAGTGATGATCTGATGAAACTTGCTTCCAAACTACTCAGCATTTATTAAGGTTGTAGTGTTTTTAACATGTTTTAATGCTTTGTATTAAAACATGTTAAAAATGCACCAGCACTCTGTAGCAGCCACAACCACTGGCGATAAGAAAAGGCTGCTCTTCATGGAGGACTGCCACTCAGGGGAGACGTTATATGGTTGACTCTGGTTCCAAGAAGAGCCTCGGGAACTCCCGTGTCATCTTTGCATACCTCCACAATTGTATATGTAACCCAACCAGTGCAGGGGCCTCCCTACCATAATGGTGTTATCAGCATTCTTGATGATGATGTTTTTTGGGTGGGTTGTACAGTCATATATGTACATTGCGTTCAGTAAGGGACAAGAACGCAGCCCTGTGGGAATCCGGTGCAGAGTGACATTGGCAGTGGCAGGTATCAGGAGGATCCTAAGGTGCTCCAGTTTGGTGATGAGGATGTCTGGGATTATGGTGTTGAAGGCTGAGCTGTAGTCCACAAAGAGCATCCTCAGGTAGCTTTCCTGTTTTCTACATGCCATAATTACATTATTTAGATGCATTAGGTGTTGTGACTGTTATACCCTTTATTTATTGATGGACTGTAAAATAGATTTTATATTTATTGTCTGAAGTTCTTAAAAATTATTATGTTTTGAAAAATGGTAATTTTTGTCTTTTGTATATCAGATCCCCCCTGGTAAAACACTGCCTCCTGGTGGCAAACGTTTAACTGTACCAGTAGAGCGGTACCTCTGGTATGCTGATTTCTAATCTTGTCCATCCTGGTCACTTCCAATGAAAATCTTAACCCTTAATCCTTTCCAACCGCCATCTGCCCAGCTTTCTTTCATTTTCTACATTAAACTCCTCAAAGTACTTCTTCCATCTTCTCAACACACTCTTTACTTGTTCCATTTCTTTCCTTAATAATTCTAACCTGCTGCACATCCAGTGGAGGTAGCCATTGTTAACTGGTTAACTGGTCTGGTATATTATGGGAATCTTATTATTTAAGATCTGCGTGTTTGATTTGACCAAGCTTTTTCTAGCCTTGAGACCAGCATTAGAAAAGCATTGACTCAAAGCATTTGTTCCATCAGTGTATTGAAGTCAGTGTCAACTGACAACCAATTGCACTCATACAGGGCATACTCTTTATGTTGCTTTGACCATGCCTTCACAGCAAACCAATTTGTAAGCCATCTCCAACCCGGCTCCTCTGTTTTATTCTGTGTCTGATTGAATGAGGATCACATTGTTGTCACCAATGACAGCTCGTCTCTGCATTTAGGAAAGTCCATCAGAACAGAGCCTTACTGCCTAAGATAAATTACTGCAGGTGGAAATAATCTTGGTTTGGCTTTATTAGTTCTGACTAAGGTATAATAGTTACTTTTGTGTGACACTGTTTTTCAGATGAAGACCCATTTTGCTGAAAGTCATCAGGTCTGTCGCTGTTTGTTCTTACCAAACATTGCAATGTTAATTTTCTAACAGGTGTTAAAAGCCTTTTTTTTCTTTGGCACACTTGTACCCTTGGCATCCAGCTTCTAGAACACTTGCCAGACATAGCGAGATTTGTTATCAGACTATTTGTAGATCCTTGCTTTGCTGTCAACAGTGTGCTCAAAGTTAATACAATTAAAATTGACCATTGTTGTCACTTCCAGCAGGGCCTATAAAATCCAGACAGGTACTTATTGTTTGTGATCAGCCATGAGCCAGATGGCCATGATTCTGTTAAAAGGTCCCAGATGTTGATGAAACAAGTCTGGTGGATAAACAGCACAAACACAGTCTGATGACCTGACCACCTGAAATACTAATGAGACACAACAGAGAGGTCTTATTTGCTATTTGGACTGGGCACTATGATGACAAGGAAAAACATGGCACACCATATTGAACAGATTGTTTTGTCTGTGTGTGGTGCATTGTTAATGCACGGCTGAGGGAAAATGGCTTTTTTTTTTTTTTTAAAGAAAACAGAGAGAAATCAACATAAGCATTACTGCGTGTGGCAAATTACCTTCTATTATTGATAAGGAAAAATGCTGTGACTTGGTCAGCCAACAGGTACTGTAATTATGTAATCAGAGTTTTTTCTTTATATTATAAAAGAATGTTTCCAGGGTGAAATGCAGTCTTGATTTTCTGCTTCCTAAGTCTTGCTGGGACAAATACGTTGATGCAAAGACTCCAGCGACACTTAAAGTAGGGAACAAATTTATTAAGTGACCAGCGTGTTTTGGCTTGTGGCCTTCAACAGGGTCACTGCTAAATGTCAAACAGTTTGACATTTGGATCTTTGTCTTCTCCTGCACCTTGGAAGTAGGCATAGCTGAACTGCCCATCGGCCCACCAGGCAAATGGTGATTTTTAGTTTTTATGGACGAATGTTTTTTTGTTTTGTTTTGTTTGTTTGTAAGGGTACAAACAAAGAAAGATGGTGGATTGGCCAATTGGTCATCATTGACTCTGTGCTGGACAAATTACAGCCAATGAGGTCGAACTTTAAAGTTCCATATTGAAATAAAAAGAAACGCGATTTGTCCTGGACTTCAGCTAGAATTAAAAAAGACAAAAAGCTGGAGTTATTCTGTCTTCACGCTGCGCTGCTTCTTCTCTAATTCTCTCCCCCTTCCTCTCCTGTTGCTACATCAATCGCAAAACTGATCAATGATCAGCTGATCGGCTTTTCGGTCGCAAGTCCCATTTCACTTGTTTGTTAATCGCCCACTTTGCAAATGAAAGTGGAAACTAGCGGATTTCGCGCTAAACAACAACAGCACATTTAAGCTTGATAAGCTGTTGTTAGAACTGATTTAATATTACTTCCTAGTATCAGCTGATGTTTGCTGGAGCCACAGCCATAAAAGCTGTTGGTCATGATATCAGTTTGGATATGTGGTGAGAAGGAAACATGAAGATGAAACCAGGAGATGTCCTTACTGAATCATCAGAGTTGACCAGGTGATGGAGACATAGGTTTACCTTTTAGGTGACATGAATGAGTTGAAGGGAAGTTATGAACTGTTTCTGAGAGACAAATAACACCAGGATCCTTTTCTATGTAGCTGACAGCTGGTAACTGTGCAGGGGCGGATCTAGCAAAGGTTTGCCAGGGGGCCAGGTAGGGCATTAACAGGGACAGGGGGCGCAAAGAAAATCTCAAAATGTATAGAAATCCATTATTGTATGTAGTAAATATTGTCTAATATATACCCTAGTAAGCTAAAGTACTTTTTCCTTTGGGAAGGTACCGTCTGTGTAATCTGCAATTCTGTTGAAGAAAGATGTCGAATCTATTTAATTATTGTAGAAAAATAATTGTTTTCTGTGCATTTGCAGTCTCTAATCAAAATGCCTGGGGTGATTTTCGTCCCAGTCCAGCCCTGGAAGTAGGTGAAGTTGTGCCAGAAGTATTTGTTGCTATCAGTAACAAATATGTTACAATGGTTGAGTAACAGCTAAGGTTTTTCTTTTTCACCATTTTCTATGATGTAGAACAACAATGAAAACATCAAAAGCCGTTTTCAGGAGAATCAGACTAGGAAATTTTCATCAGTTTTATATTCTCACACATAGCACGCACAACCCAATATCATGTCGAAGTGTGTAACAGACACCCCAAGCCAATGTGTCCATTTCATGCTTTGACTCTCCAAAACATGAAATAGACACACCCCATTCATTCTCTTCTTTCCACAGATTAGTCATTTTTTTACCAAAAACATCTATTTTGGTTTCATCTGACCATATGACATTCTCCCAGTCCTCTTGTGGATCATCCCAATTGCTCTCTAGCTAACTCTAGACGAGCCTGGACCTGTACTGGGTTAAGCAGGGGGACACGTCTGGCAGTGCAGCATTTGAGTCCCTGTTGGCGTAGTGTGTTACTGATGGTAG
>VUQR01001540.1:20643-37027 GCA_015108515.1 Hemichromis elongatus | reverse complement strand
TACTTCCTCTGCATACACACACACACACACACACACACACACACGCACGCACGCACGCACGCACACACACACACACACACACACACACACACACAGGTCCTCTTTGGAGCAGTTACCCCTGCATTGCCTGTTTGTCCCACAATGCTCTCACAAGTGAGTTGTTCTGTCCTTTGTGAAGATGCTCTATGTCATTTACTTGAGTGGCTGTTAACATCGCCCTAACTCAAGCTAAAATTTTACAATAAACTTTAATGAAGTCATCACGCTAAAATAAGAGCTATGGGGTTTGCTTTTCTGTACCTGCAATGTTAATCTGTAAACAGACTGATGCTCCTACTTCATCGGTACACTTTTCACTTGTACTCCATGCGTTCACAGGTTCTCTACGTGTGCTCACATGCACACGTAAACACAGGCGTACACTTCCATATAAAGTTTCCAGTGGAAACATTTTATTTACAAAGTGTTCTGGAGTCGTCTTTGATGAAACAAGGGAGATGTAATATATTCAAGTGAAAAAAAGCTAAAAAAAAAAATCAGGTTAATCTCTGTATCCACACACAGACAAACACAAACAGTCTTTTTTTTTCTACTTTTTTCATTTTAGGCAACGAGTTGGTGGCCAGCCTTAGGTTTTTAGGTTTGTCAGGATCCTGGGTGGTGGTGGTGATGGGGGTCCACCAATCAGCAATACACCCTTAGTACTGAGTCGGGATTGGTTGAAACTGTGTTACTTGTAGGCAGTGGTGGGTGGAGTCAGAGGTTGACAAGTAGGAGAGGACAAGTAGGGGCTGAAGGGTGAGGGGGGTTGCAGGGTAGGTTATAAAATGACACAGAGACTGATAAGACCTGTGGCAAGATAGCTCTACTGGAATGATTAACTTATTCAGAGAGAGAGAGGAACAGTGAGTGATGGTGAAAGGTAATAAGAAACATAGAGGCATAAAGGAAGTAAGAAAGTGTAAAGATTAGGTCAAAACTTTGAAGATGAAACATGAAGAAAATAATGTTTGATCATAACAGCCACAGAAACTGTGAAGTCAAGTAGATAGATAGATAGATAGATAGATAGATAGATAGATAGATAGATAGATAGATAGATAGATAGATGCACAGATATGTAAGTAGTAGTACTTTATTGACACTGAGTCTTTACAGTTTACAGTCTGAGGTCGTCAAATGACACAATAAATGACGTACAAGACGTACTCAAACTTTGGACTAATCACCCCCCATGTTATGGTTCCAAGTTTGGATTTATCTGATTGGCACAGACACAAGTACACACAGTGACAATTTGAGCAGCAACACTGCAGGCAGTAAAAATGATCTTTTGCATGCATGGTAATTAAAAGCGCAGAGGAATGTAATTAAAACAAAACAATACTTCATGCAGTTTGTCTTTCACTTATGTGTCATCTTTTTTGCATGCATGTTTTCATTTGTAGGGCTGACACCTTGTATGGTCTCAGCCTGCGTGTGAGTTTTATGAGGGAGTGCGTGTTTGTGTTGCACCCTGTGTTCATGAATGAGTGTATTCCTGCGTGTACAAGTGTTCTGATCAAATAACAATAGCCTTGGAAATGTACAGCAACGCAAACTAACATCATTAAATTATAATCAACTCACATTTGCTATTCATAAGCAGGAAATCACCCCCCTCCACCATCATTCATTGCCAGACACAGACACCCACATACGCACCTCTCTCCCCTACCTGCTACTGTTTTCTGTATTGAAGATGTAATGTAAACAGTCATTTGTTCTAAAAATACAGAAGGACTCGAAGTACAGAGCAACAACTCACAAACAGAACTTCACTGAGGTAAACAAAACATGAAAGAATGATGTAAGGAAGTAGCTGTCAGTAGTTTTGAGGTTTCTGTGCTGTTCGTCGGACCGCAGTCTTCAGGAAAGAGACCTCTGATGTTGTGCCTGGAATCTGCTGGAATCTATCAGTTTGGTGGTTACGGCTCCTAATGTTCCCATTACCACTGGGACCACTTTGTTTTCCTGTGCTCCTTCTTTCTGATGTTGCTGTCCACTGGGATTGCCACATCTATCACAACTGTGGTCTTGTGCTCCTTGTCAACCACCACTATGTCTGTTTGGTTGGCCGGCAGCTGCTTGTCTATCAAGAACCTGGAGTCCCACAGGACCTCAGCCCTGTTGTTCTTAACCACCTTTGAGGTTGTCTACCATCAGGACTTGGGGCCTTTTAATCTACAGGCAGCACAGATGTTTCTGTACACTATTCCAGCCACTTGATTGTGCCTCTCATTGTATGCTGTCCCAGCTTGCATCTCACATTCTGCTACATTGTGCTAGACAACTCTCCGAGGAACCTTTGCACACTTTGCAGCTCGAGTTCGAGCTGTAGTAGAGTTCTGCCTTTATGGAGCTGACGTTTGGGCTTGTTCTTGCACTGCTGTCCTTTAGGCCGGCCTTTTCTTGCCACTTATAGGTTTTCTCAGTGTCAGCCACTTTCTCTAACTCCCTTATCCTGCAGATGCTTGGTCTTCCACAACTGTTCCTCCTGTTCCTCATCACTGTTTTTCTTTAGTTGCCATCTCAGGCGGCTGTCTTCCAGAAGTATTTACAGACACTCCATGTTTCATCCTGAACTGTGGCTGTGACACTCACTAATCCTCGCCTTCCCTCCTTCTGTTGTTTGTTGAGCCTCAGGGTTTCGACTTTGGGTAAAGATGTGGCCAGGGTATTATTCCAGCTGCATATGTGATGACCAGTGGGATATATGAATTGTTTTATTTTATTCCCGCTGCTAAGCTGCCCTTTGAGCACACGTCTTACCTTCTTTAGGTATTTAGCAGTAGCTGACTTTCTTGCATCTTCTTCATGGTTCCCGTTGGCCTGTGGGATACCCAGGTACTTCTAACTCCACCTCTTCAGTCCAGATCAACTTCCCTCTTTTTGCTAACATCTACCATCCAGCCATCCAATCAAAATCCCAGCTTTCTCGCTGTAGATACTGGTCATATGAATCTTGTTGAGATGTCTTACGTACAGAAGGATGCTGATGGTTACTCCACTCCTGACTCTAAATCTGTAGCTGCTCTTTGTGACAAACTGGTTGGAGGGAATTAAGGCATAGGTAGGATAGCCACAAGGACATCACTTTGTTATATTTTGTGCTTGAAGGTAACTCGTGCAACTGCCTTGGAGTTAACCTCTAATGATGTCTTCCACAGTCCAGTGAGTTCCTGATGAATATCATTAGGGCACGTTTAGTCTTTCTTGTAGGCTTTCTTGTAGTCCTAGTGTACCGCTCTATCAAGCAGTATCTGCTGTTTGATCTTCTGGTGTACTTCTGTACTCATGTTAAGACTCATGGACTTACTCAGCCTGGTTGCTTTGATGCGTTCATGTTGTGTAGAGGCCAGTAAAGGCTTGTTCTGCCAGTCTTTGTGAGGTTCTGCTGTCAGCGGCCCACTTATTTGAGCTGCCAGGTATTCGTGGAGTGCTATTACCTTCTGGATAACGTCAGGTTCTGGTGCTGTCCAGGTCTTTATGCTTTGCCTGAGATTCATGGTTGGATTTCTGCCTTTGTGGTCTTTATTAGTTTTTGTGTGTCTGGCCACAACCTCAGTTCATTAAATTCATCTATTGTAGCAAGTTGGGAATCATTTTGTTGTGTCCATCCTGCTTAATGTAGCTTGATATTTACTCTTCCTTTAAAACCATGACTCCTAAACTCCTACATGCTCCTTTAAATTCGCCAGCAAGTCTCAAATCCTGAAAGAAACAAACAAAGGAAAGTGAGAGATAATTAAACATTTGTGGAATATGAGGTATGTGAGTCTTTTTTGCTTTTTTTGAATTAAAGATGATGGGTTTTATCCACCAACCAAAAGAGAGAAACACTTCTACATAGCAGTAGCACAGCTATGTAGAAGTTCAGTGTGGTTATGATACCGTATATCATAACTTAGCTGATTTATTCCATGAAGTGCATTTCTTTCAAAGCCTTCCATGCGCACAGTTTTGGGGCATTGAAGTCATGTTGAGAGACTGAAGGTTAATTTTACTTTTTCTATACACTCTCCATGGGAACACACTGCTGATTCTCTCTCAGCTGTCAGTAACCATTTAAAGCATCTGCTATCAAACATCTAGAAAAAGTAGAAACTACATTTTTACTAAAAATCACAAATCAAATCAATTTGCTATTAAACTTGTAATAATACATGTATAGATTAATGACTAAAGCTGCTTCACTCCAAGGAGTTCTTTTCAACAAGCTCAGTTTTTAACATAAAAAATATATTCCATGATGTGTTTTTTACATTCTCGCCTTATACCCTTGTATCGTTTCTTATTGTCTAATTCTCTAACTCCTCAGTATGTCTTGTACTCCTTTGACTTTCTATTGTGCCCCCAGGTCAGCTGCTGTTACCTGCTGGTGCCCAGTTCTTTGGATGAAGGCGGTCAATGGAGGAAACAGAGTGTGTCAACAGCAAGTGTTGACATTTGGCTTAGGAGATAAACCCCACAGGGGATCAAACAAAGACTGGCCCTTTTGACTGGAGAAAGGAGTGTGTGTGAGTGTTTGTGTGTGTGTGTGTGTGTGTGTGTGCGTGCACATGTTTGTGTAAAGATGTTACAATGTTGCAAGATTTCTGCTGACGTCCTGAAGTCGAAGGACGCTGATAATTGTCTGAGGGCTTTGGTTATCTCCATGTCAAAAGGCTGATTGAACTTAAAAGTGAGATGAGGTGCACAACACACACGCAAAGATGTTTTAATTATTCATAGCATTACAAATAACATATATATAAGACATGTAAATATAAAAAAGTAAAGAGAATATTTTCTGACATGACTGGCATCTATGTGCTCAAATCCAAAGCCCCATGAAAACACGCGCTGTAACAAGTGTGCTGGTGTGAAAGAAAGTTTGACTCGTTCACCACAGGAGAAAAATGTAAAGATCATAGAAAGGTGATGATTCCATGATGTCTTTCAAATTAAATCTAAAAAGTGTGTTACAGATCATTCATTCATGTCTGTATATTTCTGGTTTTAGCACTGTTCAAATCAGCCTGTAGGTTTAAATGCTCAAAGCCTAAAACTTTTGTTGTTTTCCTGCTAAAAATAAAGCAGTGGAATCATCATAGCTGGTATAAGGAAAGGCTCTGACTGTTCTTACACAATACACTATGTTGTTAATGCAATGGCAGTATATTTTTCACATATGCCCTGTCTGGGGATGCTAACAAAATAGGCAACTGATGTTAGGTTGCACTATAGCCCAAAGGAGGGCATGAAAACACAGTAAGACAAACCCAGTAGTTGTTTATTGGTTTTGAATTGGCCTTAGCGCTTCAACAATTTCTGATGGTCATTTAGACATAGCTGTGGTCTGTGGGCATACATTCAAAACGAGTGGTAACGCTGGCCATACCCTACCTTAAATGGCTGCACAAATATATGCATTTTCCTATTGTGTTCACATGGGAAATAAGAATTTAGTCTACTGGGTCTGCAGTTCCTCTGAGTGCATGAATAGCTTTTTTAAAGCTTTTTTTTTGCAGCAAACAAAAGAAAACTGGCCATGCTTTGCTCTTAGTGGAGCTTCATAAAGTACGAGCATGGTTCCATATAAGGCTAAATGTCCTGCTAACATCCCTAACATAGAGGACAGACGAGGTGTGTAAGGGGTTGGATGCAGAAGAAGGTGAGCAAGGAGAGAAGATAAAAACATGACTGATGAAGAGTTAGTGTCAAACTCACTTTAAACTCATTAAATATGTAGTGATGGTCACATAGAAGGAAAACCCACAACTACACTGAATATCGCGTACTCGTAGGTTTAAGTTAATGTCTTTGAGTACTTTTAAAACATCGCAATTATTGAAAATCCATTAAGTTTGGTACACACGCTTCTTTAAGATCAGGGGTTGCATGAAATGAATATGTAAGCTTGTGTGATGAGCCATGAACCGCAATACTCTACATCAAAGCCAGATATGCTACAAGCCTTCATTCATTAAGGCCACACCGTGGTTCATCTGTTGGTTGAACCACGGAGGGAGTGAAAGTCTACACTGTGTCTCAGGCATATGTTGTGCCCACGACAGTAGATTCAGGACTATACTTTACATGTCACCACCCCCATTAGGACAAAAATCTTGTGGAAGGATGCTGTTCATCCATTGGTGACACAACACTTTACAAAGACGTTGTATTTATTTTGTCACTCTTCTTCACGTTATACCTGTGGCGCTTGTTTGTGTAGCTCATGTCTGAAAACACACGGATGCATGCAAATGTTACTCTTTGAACCTTCATTACATCACTGTGTATAGTGAAATGAAAAAAAAAAAGGCTGTTCATAAAAAATAATGTATTATTCAACAAATAATAACCTTAGCCTTAATTAATTTATATAACAATTCTTGGAGTTAATGCGCATACCTATGCTGCAAACATAGTGAGACCATAAAAATCCAGCAAATGATCTCATAACACTGGCAAATACCCATGCACTAATTATTGCTCTCCTATAATCATCTCCTGCCTTCAGGAGCTAAATAAAGGAAACAATAATTAGTTAAATGACTATTCTGATAACCAGAGTGTACTGTGCAGTGAACACACATCATTTGCACAATTTTTTAATGTGTAACTGTTGAGTAGATAGGAGACATACATAGTGTAATAGTCACAGAGTAACACAGGCAATAGTAGAGTCAGTTTTGTGTTGTGGCTTCAAAGTCTGCTTTAAACCCCAAGAGAAAGAAGTTGGTGGTATGCTGTCATTCTGAGTTAGTTTCACTTGCTAAATATTATCCAGAAGACAAACTGTAGCCCGCTTATTACCCATAACTGAGGATGACTGGAGAACGCTAGCCACAAAGAAATTGGGTTTATGTTGATGAAAATGCGTTTGTCATGGGACACGTGTCATTTTCAATGCTGACTACAGACTATAGCAGATGAGTGCAGGAGGGAATAAGACAGCTGATGTTGCTGATGTTATATATGGAAGACTATAAAGAGTTGGAGAGTGTGAGAAAGTGAGAGCACGCACACACACACACACACACACACACATACAGTTTACTCTGGGATAGCATAACATTATGTCCAGAGAATGTCGAGGAATGCTGTGGGAACTGTGACTCATACAACCTAGCCACTTCTCCCAAAACACACACATATGTCACATACGTCCACGCGTCTGAGATAATAGTTAATCTGGCATCTTGTTGGTTCTCGTCCAGGCTTTTCTTAAAAAACAGATGTATAATTGTTATATCCACACACTTACTGCTCCAACTTGACCAGTGACTTCTTTTAATTCATTTCTTTAATGTGGGCCATGACTGTGAGACAGATGGGAGATTAATTTGTACATAAATGTTAGGTTAATATTGGCGACTGTGGGCATTCACAATACAAATTCCAGAGATCCTTAGATTTGCCTTTTGTCCTCCTGTATGAGACCCAAGAGCTGTTGTAATCTTTGTCCTGGAACTCTCGGCAGTGCACATACACATATTTATTGTGTATTGACCCTACAAAAACACAAACATAAACTCATTCATCCTCTCTGTTGTGCTTGTCACTTTTTTTTTTGTCTGTCTCTGGTGCTCTGTTAACACACTTGCATTTGTTCACACACATAAAAAAAAGCACAGCGGCTGCTGGATCCATTAGCAGGTCATGCAACAGTCATTGTTCATTGCTTCCTATAGGCTTCTATTTTCTAGCGCCAACCGGAGGAACAACAGTCCAGGCACATGGTTGGGTTGAAACAAAATAAACAAAGCACAACCAAACGGTTTATTTTACTACAAAGTGAATAGAGTATTGATAGTATGTGTGTTAGTATACTGTGTTTATTCTGTTCTACAAACATAAACTTATACCTTTATGAGTGTATATCAAACATTTGTGGTTTCTTATCTATTTGCATTTGTTTACAGCTGCTACTATTAGCATCGTCAGGTGAAATTCCAAGCTGAGGCCCCACAGGAGCGTCGGAGTGCCAAAAACAGCTGCCGAGGGAACATCAGCTCATAGCATTGTTCTCCTTGGACAGTTCCTATCATGCATGATTAAGTTTTAAGTTTTTTCTAAACTGCGGATGTCTAGCCAGGACACAACTAAGAAAATCGGAGAACATCTGCTGTTGATGAATGTGATGACTTCCATCACATATTCACTGAAGGAAACCTTTGAAATGTGTTCCTTATGCAGTCTACTTGCTGTTCTCAGTCACCGCTAGACATCACTGCTGTTCAATGAGAAAATCCCTCTGCTTGTCAGTCTGTGACATGCGACGTGTGCGTTATAGCATCACATGTGGCATTTGTTTCACTTAATCCCAAAGGTTTAAGTAAGCCAGTAAGTAAGTGCCTCAGTAAGCCAAGGTGTGGCGAGTGGGTTGAGCCAGAATGGCAACAGACAGGGGAAAACTACACAAAATATCCACTATATATGAATACAAAAGGTTGATTATTTGAGTACAAAAGCAAAAAAGATTCACTAATTAGAGCTGTGTTAGCCACAAGGTGAATGTGCGGTCATTCATGACAGAGGTGCCTTTACACATACAAACACACACCTGACTATAAATTCGTACTGCTGTTTACCCAGGTGAATCCTGGGATATTTTGTGGGTTGTTGACTTTCTTTTAAATTCTTCTACCTGAGACAGACACACTGATTCATACACACACACTCACGTTGACTCAGGGGTCAGTGTGCGGTTGGCTGTAACAGTCTGGACAGTGAAAAAGAAAAAGTGGATGACATGGACTGCTCTTACTCAACCTCCCCCTGTAGCATGTGCCCCCCCACCCACACACCCACCCACACACACACACACATACGACACATACACAAACACAGACACTAATACTAGTAGCTTCTTGACTGGTGTCTGTGGTTGTGGAGCGGTCAGTTGTGACAGACACATAGTATCCCCTCTGGATGACCTTTTACTATTAACAAAATTACACACACACACACAGACATGCACAGATCCATACCCAATGGTCCAGGTCCTCTGCAAACCTGCTTTGCCATCCAACACTACGCTAACGACACAGAAAACCTAACAGGCCATCAAAGAAATACACACCTCCCTCTCTTCCGCCTTGCATAACATTAAGATGTCCACTGCAATCAATTTAAATTTACATTTTACACATTAGGCAGAAAGTCTCAGCGAGTCCAATGAAATCAAATGTTTGTAACATCTTTTTTTTATGTATGAAAATATTCTGCATTTTATGGCTTGTGTAAAATAATTCTCCTCATATGCACACGAGTTATTGAAATAAAAAACCCAAATATTCAAAGCAAACCTACAGCCAGGGAGCACATTTATACAAGAAGGATTTGCTATTTCTGGCTTCATTATGTAGTTAGTATAAATAATTGTGATTGCCAAGATAAACACTACACATTTTTTGTTCCTGTGAACATTTCTGATCTTATCTGGTTGCTGTCAGGTTTGCAGAGTTTACACCTCAGTGTGTCGCTATTTAATTAAGGAAACTATTGTGCTGGGTCTTTAAGGATAATGGCTAATAAAGCTTAATTGTAGCAGAGAGGCTCATAAAACCCAGCAAGTAAAGATACTGATAGAGCTGCTTTATGGGTTAGCCAAGTTGAGGGGAATGGGCATTGTTCTCCTGTGATAAAGTCCTGCACCAGTCCGGTGTATGTTTGCTTGCCTCCCTGTGACGGTATAATTTTTGGTGGCATGTTCGTCTGTGTGTTTGCTTACCTCTAAGTGACAGGCAGAAGTGGGTGATGTGCAGGTCACTTGTTAATTATGGCAGCTTTTGTGTCTGCCGTGTTGCTATGTGTACTAGGACTTAATGGAGAGTAAATACAGAGATCCTAACCATTAACTGCAGCAAGATGTTTGGTCATGGAGACACTTAGAGACATTATCTATAGCCAGTTCCTGTTTCTGACTGAAGGAATTTGATCCTAACATTTATTTTCCTTTCTTTTTTTCTTTGATTCTTTTCAATCAGGAAGACAGGTGTTGCATTTCACATAACCAAACCTGGTGGATTTTTTATCCGTTCAGAATAAAAGGTTCTCCCTCGCAAGTGTAGTGACATCGAATTTTGCTTTAAAATACAAATATCTAACATCCAAAGAGGGAATGTAGATCGTTTAGTTCTTAGAGCATTGTTAGATGTCCACAGGGGCATTTTTTGAAAGGAAAAGATCATCATGCGTCTTCCCAGCACTGGACACTTGTCGGGTGAGCTCCTCTGCTTCTCAACAATTCTGCAAACACCCGGCAGACTGGATAAACCAACCAAAACCAACCAAATTTTTGTTATATTCTGAAAATCCAATCCATCCATCACTTCATAAGTAAGTTTTAGCATCGCAGGGTAGCTGGAGCTACGATAGGGAGAAAGGTGGGGTGCACGCGTGGATAGATTGCCAGGCCATTGCAGGGCCAACACAGAAAGGCAGACGGCTAATCACACTCACATTTATATCTAAGAATCACCAGTTAACCCAACAGGCATGTCAGAACTATGGGAGGAAACCAGGGCACAATCAGAGTCTTCAGACTCCACACAGACAGACTCCAGTCAGCCGGTGGATTCAAACCCAGAACCCTCTTTCTGTGAAGCAAAACGGTTTTAACAATATTTCTACACAATCTGAAGTAATGAAATGCAATTCTACATGTATTTTTTGTCTTATAGCCAGTGGTGAGATCACAGAAATTAAAATTAACCAATGTAAACTAGCATATTAGTAAGTTATCTCAAAATAAACTGTAGCTAAGAGTAGAACTAAATTTGCAAATGGTTATTAGAGGCTAGTCACAGACTGAGTTCCAAACAAATGTATTAGATTCTGATGTATTTGGATTGAAAATTATAATGGTAAAACAGTCCTTACACTAAAAATGCCACAGATTTTGAAAGATTTCTCATTTTAAGGTAAAAGACAGAAAAACAAGGAAATGACTAGCAGCATAAGTAAAGATTACAGAAAGCCAGTGGCCTGATTAGGAATAGGCATTCATACTGAAATACACGTGAGTACAAAAAATGATGTTTATATACTGGAGCACAAAAAGGCACGAAGGATCTTGTCCCTTCCCAACACAAGACAGTGTCACAAACATCTGTTTGAGATTAATTTAACTGATGTTAAGCTGTCTGCTTGCAGGTTTCAAATTAAAAACAACATTTGCTTCTCATTTCTCTCTCTTGAGCCTCTGTGACGACCCTTAACACTTAGTGTATCATTTTTTATATATATACAGCTTTTGTGAGTTTTTGACACACTTGTGAATCATCAGTGAGATTTTTTTTATCCCTACAAAAACCCAAATCAATTATACAAAGATTAAAATGTATATATGTAAATTAATATTTGTCATAAGGTTCTATAAAAACTAATTAATTCATGGTTCTGATGTTAGAGGTTTAAAAGGAGGAGCAGATAGAAAAGATGAAGAACAAAATGTACAAAATATAATTTAAAAAAGTCTATCAGACAGAACTATCAATCATATAAATAATAAGCTGTCACACTCATAAAGCCCGTCTGGATTGAATTTCTTGATTTAAAGATGTTACATGAAAGCTATAATTTCCCCCCTGAACTCAAATACTGGTCTGGCAGTATTTGAGTTCAGCAGCAGAAGACGCTCCCGTAGTGTAAAGATCACCAATGCATTTCTTGTGATTCTACACTCCTATCCAGTAGCACTAATAGTGTATCCTATATTGTGTTTAATCATCTATCAAAGACCTCACCTGCTTACTCTCGATTAAAGACCATAAGCTAAGTGTCGGACATGAAAAGTGTAGCATTCCTCACTGAAACCGAAGCAATCATTCTGCAGTCTTAGTTGACATGAGGAATGGAGAAAAGAGGTTGACCAGCAGGTTTTCTGACAGAAGTTTGGACAGGAGGAGAGTTGAGTTCATTTTAGCTGGACAGAATCCCTTCAGCAATGAATTATTCATTCAGCCAAACGCCAGCCAATTGGTACGGCAGCCTTTGGGCTCTGTCTGTCGGTTGATTAGCTAGTTCTTCCACCAAGATTCATTCAAACAGTCAGCAGAGCTGTGAGCTGGAAAGATTATCATCTGCCATCAGTATCGGTGCTTACATTTAGATCGTCTATCAACTAGCTATTGATTTAATTTGCTATCTTTGTCTCAGTAGCAATCAGAGCTAAAAAGGTAACAGATGTACAAAGTCAGATCTGTGTGTTTGTAGTGGCGTGTCTCGGAGAGGCAGAAAGACCGGAAGCATGGTGCTACGTTTGCTGTATATCCCTCTGAGCATATATGTAGAGTTGGTGTAAGTGTGCATCTGTGTGCGCTGTGTTATGGACCACCCATAGGCCTCGAGCATCTGGGTGAGGCTTGGATCCCAATGAATTATAGTCCCCCCTACAAGATGGTTTTGTGGCAAGTTGGTGGGGGATGGAGTGGGCTTGGATTTGTTACACCTGCGAGCTCTGTCATTGCAAACCTCAAGCCGGTTCCCTGATTCGGGGAGGTACATGTGTTGGCCAAGGTGCAAATGACTCCCAGCTTTCCCCCCCCGTAGGCTCGAGGGGAAATCTCACACATATGGTTCATATACTCGTTTGTTTAAAAATGAGGAAACTTCAAGAAAGGAGCATGTTTTAAGGAATGAGAAAATTCTAGCTTTCCAGCTGGATGTGGGATGTGAGAGCAATTTTCCGAGACATGCAGACAGAGTCCCCTGTTGTGGAGATATATGTGAGCTGCCCTTAACTGGAACCCCAGCAGATATAAATGACACTTCTCATCTCTCCGGCAGTGGGCCTGTGACTGTTACCAAGTGTTTGAGGTGTTTTACCTCGTGCTGATGCTGATAAATCTGTCACCTGGTGGAATCCGTCTCCAGGCCCACAGTCAGGGGGAACAAATTGTGGCTTTTGGCTGGTGAAGGGAGAGAGGGCCAGGAGGAAGGAACGAAGGAAGGAGGAAAGGATGGAAGGAAAAAAGTGAATAAAACAGCAAGAGAGAGAGGTGACCTGTCAGCTGAACCCATTTATCATCTAGACAAAACGGTTGCCTTCATGTTTTCCTGCTGACCAGCCAAAACATCCTGTGGTAAGCAAGTTTGGAGGTGTGTGCGTTGCTAGGTTTTCTGTTTCTTGTTTGTTTTTTGTTTTTTATTAATTTCTAAGCTTATCAGTATGACTAACATTTTCTTTTGCCCCATCCCAATGCTTCCTCTGCTTTCTTTGCACATTGTGCATGAAGACTGTCTGCTGTGTCCTCTTCCTTGGCATCAGTATTTAAGATCCTTCCATGGGCTTCAAAAAAGATTAGGTCACTTAATGCTGGCAAAAGTAAAGAGTCAAAAAAAAAAAGGAAACTTGTGTGTGGTATTTATAGAATGTGGTGAGACGGCTTCTTTGGTCACTCTTAATTATTTTTTCCATACAGCAGCAGGACCAGTGATCCGATGTTGTACAGTTGTGCGTAGCTATTAAAAGTTGGTATGCTGCAGACCACATTAATGAGGACCTCCAGTTGGAGTGGTCAGGTGGAGTTGGGCCTATCGTGGCCAAAAAACTGACAGAATCATCCTCTGGAGAAAATGGTGAGCCAGTTTTGGTTTGGCAACGCTTTGTGTGCGCGCATGTGTGTTGACGAGCATGTCTGGGAATTGTGCTATATGTTTGAACATAAAGACATATGTACGTACACATGCACAAATACACATCAGTACAAACTCAGATATGATTCACAAGTTTTAATACTACCTTAAAACCGACACATGTGGCTCTTGCACATGAAGAAATGCATATTAAAAACATGCTAAACCCTGCCCTGCTCCGGCCTTTTCTCTGACACAACAAGACCAGTTCATATATCAGTTAAACTATTCACCATCAAAGTCCAAATCCGGGGGATTGTTGATAATTCAGTGGGTGACAATGATGGATGAGTTTATGTGAGGTCACTTAAAAAATATGTCTGTAAATCCACTTAAAACCTAAATGTGACTATTAGCATACGCTATAAACCTTTGATTGAGCTAAATATCTATGAAGCAACTCTTTTTTTCCATATACAGCGGTCCCTCGTTTATCGCGGGAGTTACGTTCTAAGAAAAACGGATAGGTGAAATCCCTGAAATAGCCAACTTTATATTTTACAATCATTAGAGATATTTTAAGGCTGTAAACCCCTCACTACACACTGCATACACTTTTCTCAGACAGACATGAACATTTTCACGCTTTTCTCTCTTGTTTAAACACTCTTAAGTTCAAACCTTCGTAGAAAAAAAGGCCAGTATTAATGAAACCAAAGACACCCGCGGTTGGCTTTGACGGCGCAAAATGATTCGTCGACATTGTTTTGTTTGTTGGGGATAAAACCTACAAACATACAGTACAGCACTCCAGAGTCACACTGCTAGCGATCAAAGATTTATGTAAATTTGACAAGCTGAACGCATTCTGTACTGTACAGGAGACACGGCACGAGATTGATTGACAATGGTCCACAGCCAATCAGGACGCAGAACACAATGCGCACACAAAGCAGCAAAATTGCACAAAAAAACAAAACAATCGTCAGTGAATCCGCTGGTCCCTCGTTATAGCGAGGAACCACTGTAGTCTGCACATGTGAGTAGTTTGGTGTTTACTGTCTGCTGTACAGATATTTGCCTCTTACTTTTTGAGCATAATGTAAAGAAATACATTTTTAAGAATTTACATTTAGATTTCCTACCCTTCTCTTCCCCCTCTGACCCCATTGGAGTGTGAACGGCTGTCTCTCTGTGATAGGCTGGCAGCATGTTTTGGCTTATGGTAGGTGGAACAGGCTAAACCCTACATGTTCCCCCTTCATGAACTTGATTTTGATAGGTGGTTAAAGATAAGTGGATTGATATTATGCTTATGAAAAATGAACTATTTTGTCCTTTTTTTTGTTTGTTTCATTAGAAAATAACCTCAGCAGTTACCTAAGCTGTCTTATTTCCTATACTGGAATCAAAATGTATGCTCAAACATCTGTAATGCAGAAGCTTTGTCAACCTAAAGCAAACCATCAAAATCGCATACATTTCCAAACAATACACCATATATCTCGACATTCATGTAGTGTGCAGTGAATGATGGCCATTAGTGATGGCCTGTCAATAAGCAGCATGGGCAGGAAATAAAGAGATCCCCTCTTTCCCCAATAGGCAGCAACATAAAGGGAGGTGGGGTGGTGGTGAGTGTGGGGTGAGCAGATAGATCATAGTAACAGCCAATAATAAATGGATCATGCTTCTATGTTTTTAAAGCCAGTGGCAGCTGTATTGAATGGGAAACCTTGTGTGGGGGAGAAAATAGAGGTTTATTGATCAGAGAGAGCATGTAGGGTGGAGTGCAGTTGGGGCGTGGGGGCTTTGAGGCCTGTCGTCCTCGAGGAAAATGATGTTCTCACTGAGTTTTCTATTTCGTAGACATCCAACCCCCCACACCTCAGCACAACACTTCAAGTCGCTCAGCCTCATGTCACATGCATTCCCACAGCACGTACACGCACATATAAACATTGGGCCGCGGCCACATAGAGAAGCAGTAGCCCTCGTCTGTGTTTGTTTGTGTTAAAGGTCAGGTCAGATGGAATATTTCTGTACCCACCTTTGTTGTTTTTCTCGTGGTCATACTGTGAAGTCTGTGAAAAGCGAATTGTTATTTGGCTGCGTAAAAGGCCCATCACCCTCAACCACTGCTGCAGAAAGCGCCGTATGCTACAGACTGCCGTGTTTACACATAAATATTGTTTAAATTTCACAGTTCTGCTGGCTGATGCAGGACATCATTTCTATTATTTTATTCAATGCAGACAAACAACATCTGAGTGGCAAAGAAAACAAAATGCATTTTTGTTTTTTTTTCTAGAAGTTTTCCGAGATCTTCTTTGTACCTTGCTATTGTATCTACAAACTTCAGGCCCTCTGTCGGAGGGTGGGTCGCTTCTTTCCAAAGACATTTTCTCATCTGATGTTTTGATGATAGTGATAGTCTGCTGCCCAACACATCAGCCCAAAATCTCCTAAAGGTGTTTAATTGGGTTGAGATCTGGTGACGTTGAAGGCCAGAGCATGCGACGCATCATTCTGATACTGATCAGTGAGCTGGGGGAGGCGTTGCCGACCTGGATTAGACCACGACAGAAATATTTCATCAAGAGGTAAAGGTGATGACTCAGAACAAAGCTGTTATTGATTTATATCGATCCTTCCATATAAAGGGACAAGCTGGCCCAAATCATGCAGGCAAAATCACCTTTGCAGCATTTAAGAGTCACCAGATCCTCTATGGGTCAAGGTTTAACATTTTTTCCTTTAATTTGTCACATGTGTT
>VUQR01001540.1:10483-20623 GCA_015108515.1 Hemichromis elongatus | reverse complement strand
TTTTTTTTTTTTTTTTTTTAAAAAGTAAAACTTTTCAACATGATTTGGTTTTAAAATGTTAGGCGCCGCTTTCTCTCCATAAAACATTTAACACACTCATGCTGTGGTGGCGATTTCATTTGGAGCAGCGTTCCTATTTATTTTCTCAGTTGCCCTCGCCAAGCTCAAATTCCGAAAAGGATTTTCTCTCATTTGTTTCTTCTCTTTTTTCCCTGGTATTATTTTTCGTTCTTTTTGTCTCTCTCGCTGCCTCCAAAACCCCAGTCGCATGCAGACTGGGTTGCCGACCAATTTAAACAGCAAGGTTTTCGGCAGCTAAACGTCGGCTAGCAGCAGTTCTGTGGTCTCTGCAGTACTTTCTCTGTGGCCACACAATTAAGGATTTAGGTGTGGCGATAGGAAGAATGTGGAAATTGGATCCTGGCAGCACACACCCTACTAACTCTCTGTTTCTCTCTTGCCCTTTTTCTTTGACTTCACCACTTTACTCCTGTTGCTTCCTGTCGTTGTAACTCCTTGTGTCTCAATTGCCCTTTCTCTCTTTCCTTCCACTCTGTCACTCACCCTTTTCTCTCCAAACACTCTTTTTCTTCATAAATGTATTTTCTCTGTCCCTTTCTTTTTCTGCAATCTTCTTTCTCCTTCTTTTCTTCCCTCCACCACCACCATACTTCCTCTGTTTTACTCTTGTACCCTCTTCCCATCTCAACTGCACGCTGAACCCACGAACAAGCATTTGGGTTTTCCTTTTTCCTTCCCCACAGACACTGAACCTGGAGAGAGAGAAATCCGAGAGTGTGTGTGAAAAAGGGAAGTGAATGTTGGGTGCATACATTTTATTGTGAGAAAGGGAAAAATGTAGAAGCACTTCAGAAAATAATTTATGTGCGATTGCATTTTGCACCCTAAGATAAATGGGTTTAAGTAGTTTTAGCTTAATAATTTTACTGTTTTTGCAGTTATATAAATATTTCAGAGGATTGATTGCACCTTGTGCAGTCTCTCAGACATTAAATTGTTTTTGAGTTCACATTTTAATTGTTATATAATGAAGTGAGACGGCCAAATTGTGTCCTATTATTCTTTTGGAAGGGAGGGTATATTTGCCTTTACACGCCTTATCAGATATACAGATACTTTAACATGCCATCTGTAATGTGTGAAGGCAATGGGAACCTATCCATCAAACAGGATCACACTGGGCTCTTCCTGTTTCGCGATCATTGTCTGTGTGTTTTTCTTATGCATTGTGTTCACTACAAAGTCACTTTAAAAAAGACAAAAGCAAAAGAAAATAAACACAAAAAACACTTAGACAAAGATGGTCACAGTAACATGAACTGGTCCAACAGAAAAATAGTGTTTTGGAGAAGCCACAGAATTTGAATACTTGTTAAACCACAGCGACCCCCTTCTGTTCTATATAGCAGTATTTGTACTCATTGTAATTTTCCACTCAATCACTGATAGTACGACAAAAAATGTGTCTGTGTAGGGACATGTATTCAAGTGACATTAACACATGCCTTTTCACCCGAACTCTTAAAAATCCAGCTGAATAACATTTAGTGGATGCTCTCTCTCATAAAGAAACAAAACGTTTTAAAAGAAGTTTTCATTTTTTTCTTTAACTGCGCTTCCATGAAATAGTAATTCTCGTCTTCCTTTATTCACATAGACTATAGAATGATAATTTCATACTTTCACAGGGTTGTAATACAGTTCTGTTCTCATTAAAAAGAAACAACAAAAGGAACAATTTCTACTGAAGGATGCTGGAGAAACTCTGTTTACTTGTAGAATGTAGACTACATTACAGAGGTTGTTTGACTCATCCATCGATCCATCCATCCATCCATCCATCCATCCATCCATCCATCCATCCATCCATCCATCCATCCATCCATCCATCCATCCATCCATCCATCCATAATCTTGTGTGTTTAACTTAGACTTGTGGGTGAGCTAGGACCTGACTCCACTGACAGGAGGCAGGATACATTCTGAATGGGTCTTAAACAGATGATTCAAATTTTAGGACCACAACAATGGAGTTTCAGGAGGTGCAGGGGTGTCAAACGGCTGCTGGCTATGTCCAGATGTTGCAGAGAGCATCCCTCATGACTGAGGGCCCTCATCTGTGTGGTAACAACTGGGTTTTTCAATAGGACAGTGCTACAGAACACAGTGCCTGCAGGACAAGGGACTTTTCCCAGAGCAATAACATCACTCTTTTGGATGCATTGCATGTTAAAAAAGTGTTTTGTCTCACTCCTATTTCTTCTTGTTGCATGCTGAGGCTCTACTAGGAACCTTGTTATGATCCAACCATGCAAAATATACATTTTTGCAATTTTTAAAGCAGTCTTAAACTTTTGATTGAGACTGTATCTCTTCAAAACAGCTGGAATAACCGATAGCAGCATGGAAAACTGTGGCTAACTTCTCCTGTGTACAGGGAGACAACATTTTGAAGGATGTGTAAACTGCAAAACCCTGGCGACGCATTGGCTGCTTTTATGAGTACAATGCTCATCATGCAGATGTATAGTGTATTGGTTAAATGAGTGGACCAGCTCACAGGTGAGCAAGTCATCTACTTGAAAAAAATTTGTCTCCTGTCTGTTGTATTTTTCAGCCAATGATTTGCATCACACTCTTATAATGTAGTGTTCCTCCTCTGAGGTGGGGTTGTAAATGATCTCTCTCTGTGTAATGTGTATGCAGAGCTCAGTTTTGTATAGTGTGTCTGGAGAACTTTGCTCCAACTGCCGGGGACTGGAGCAAATGAGCTACTGCTTCTTCAAGAGACAACAAAAAAGCAAAAGTAGTTTGAGGACAGTTTGAGGCCATGAGAGGCGAGGGACAGCTGATGCTTTTAAAAATGGCAAATTGTTTAGGCCTGTATGTACAGAACTAAATTCAAAAGAGTGCATATAGTGTTGAAGCATATTTGGTTTCAGCTGCAGTCAGTGGAAGTGCCCCCAATATATTTAAAACATGTGATATAGTCTAAGACTGAGATTCTGCTCCCTTCCCTCTGCTCCAGGCCTTTCACTGAAGATCACCGTCCAATGTCATTGATTTTAAATATTATTTATTATTGAAATACATTGTTTTTTTGTTCAGGGTTATATCAGCCATCACTACAAAATTTTTATAGATTGTGCAATATTGATCGATTGGTACATAGCAAACAACTGGACAGTTAATTTAGGCAATTTGATCAAATATGTTAACACATATGGTTTATAACTATATATATATATATATATATATAGAGAGAGAGAGAGAGAGAGAGAGATAGATAGATAGATAGATATAGATATATGAACTTGAAATGTTAACTTTTGCAATTTATTGCTTGTTTACAAATTTATCAAATTCACAAGACCATCCTGCCTTTTGACCCATAAACTTTCCTCAATATTCCCCAGACTGTCATCAACTTATGATCCATGCTCCATAAAACCCCTTCATTCATCACTTCCAATTAAATCAATTATCATTCCTGGAATTGGATCTCGACAAATCACAGCGGGCAATGGGCAGGTAGGCACGGGCCAGCGGGGGCATTTGGACAAGCAAAATGAGACAGCGGACAGATAGAGTCATCCTTCATGCTAAGTGGGATTGTCCTGACGCAGGCTGAGATAGACCCTGAGGTGTAATGGACCCCTTTGCCTTGACTTCCTCTGGCCTCAGTGACTGTCTGAGGTGGAAAGTAGACCCGTGTCAGGCAGCTGCTGACTAGTTTGACTTCAAAGTGAAATAACTGCCATTTAAAATATTACAAAGTGATCGATGCTACAAATTTCCAAACGCGTCTACATTTTAAAATGACAGTATATTTTATTGGTAACAACAAAATAAACAGAAAGCACAGAGTCTCTTAAGTGTTTGTTTATTTATACTAACTGTATCGTGTTCAGTGTACAGTATTGTTTACTAAAAGTAAAGGAGGACGTTGTTTTTATACCACCGCAAAAACGGGGAAAGCCTTTACGATACAATAAATCAAGATAGCTATTATTGTAATACTGTTGTTCACTTGGCACATTCTTTCTGTGTAGCTATATGGCCCATATTTACATCTTCTATATAAAAACAGAACTTGAGAAATGTATTCAATGTTCTCTTAAATAACTTCATACTTAACTTTGGATGATCTGTTTCAGATAGCTTCGCCTGCTCTAAGCTTTGTGTGAACTTACATGAACTCGCTCTTTCTGTGCTGATATCTTAATAATGTATAAATTGTGTAACGAGAGCTTAGGGCCACTATCCTTCAAATTATTTGCAAATTCCTTCAGTGCAATATCTGTTGGGACATTTTAAACATCCTTTGGCACATTATTCCCTTCCAGCCCTGATCTTTTTTCTCTCACTTACTGGTGGTGATCCACTTCAAAAGTTCTCTTTCCACCTACATTGTTTTAATAAATAATTTACATCTGATGCCTCGTTTAAGCATTTTTCATTGACACCAAGCAGATTACACACAAAAAAAAGGTTCTAGCAAACGAAATATCAACCAGATTTGTCATCAACTATATATGAGTAACAATTTCTTTTTCTTAACACCTTCCTGTTATTATTAATATTCATATTATTTATTAATTGAATTATACCCTTTGAGGACATGTTCACAACCTGTCAAAGATTTCCATGCTTTTTTTTGTCACTCAAATTTCGCTTTGTAAGAATGATTAGCCTTATTGATTTGCAATTATTTCTCACCCCCCTGGCACACAGGCAGCATGAAAAAAAAGAAAGAAAACAATTAAAAAAACATACAAAAATGTAGGAAGAGGAAAGGATTTAAAAGATTTGGTGGGAGAGAGTGGCGAAGAACAAGAGAAACTGAAGAGGAGAGCAGAGAGAAAGTAAAGGAAGGGAGAGTGAGGTTGAGGCCTGTGGTGGATTGTGGGCTAGGGCTGCTGCTGCCTCAGCATAGTCAGCCGACGGGTCTAGCCTGAGGTGATATGTTTTCCTCAGGAAATATCTGCGGAGGCTAGTGGGTCTAGTGCTGGGAGCCGTGCCGGCCCTGAGCAGCCAGGGATGATGGGGGGTGGGGGAAGGGCGTGGAGGGGGGACCAGCATGAGGGCTTATAGCAACCCCAGGAAAATACTCCCTTCCTGGGATAGAGATATGTGAGGCAGACCCAAACAGACATCCAATGTGATAGGATTTTTATTTCAGTGGTATGAATGCATTTGATACAAACAGTAGAAAAAATCATGACGCAGGTTTTTTGATTACATTTTTGGCCAGCTGGACATTGCCTACCTTTCTTTCGGTTGAAGGTACAGTACATGTTTTGGCAACGGTTATGTTTTTCTACAATGCAACAAAAGATGGAGTCCAGACATCTTTATATTTGACATCGAACACTAGTGTTTTTAAATGTCCTTCAGTCATGAAACTCTCTCAACACATAATCAGGCCTTAAACACTATTTAAACTAAAAAATATACAGTTTTATTCTCTTATTTTAATTTTTTAGGCTTCTACCGAATGCCGTGCACCGTATTCATGTGCAGATGGGACGCAAGTTCAGTAGAGACTTTTCAGCAGTGTTTGGTGTGCTCGGCTAATTCTCAGCTAAAACAAATAAACCGTAAAGCTTGACGTAAAGAAGTTGAAGATTGAGATGAAGTTTTTATAATGGCACATGACTATAACACTGTAAAAGTTAAAAGTTTTAAAGGTTAATTCTAAAATGCATTTCTTCGTCTTCCTTTTTCAAAACCACTGGGAAATAGCAAAAAGGTTCCATTTCTAAAGTGGATGTAGATGTAGAGACACTGACCAATAAATCTTTGACAATGATTTGTTTTCATTTCAAATGGCGTGAAGCACACTGCTCCCAGTGAAATTAAAACGATTTATTTTCATCTGATCAGTCTGAATGTCTACATTGTCTGTTTTTTTTGCTTTGCGTGTGTGAGGTGATGTCAGTGTTTTCCAGGAAGTATATAAATGGCTTATTAATAGAGACCAAGTAATTGACATGTGAAGGATCCAAAGAGAGAGAGCTGAGATTGGATGAGAGTGCTCATGTTTACCTCTGCAGCCTCCAAATGTCCACCACGGCAAGCCAATCTGCTATCTGCGTGTTTATATAGATACAGGTGTGTATAGATGGCTGTATGTATATTTGTCTACATTAGGCAAAGTTGTGCATTTGTTTGCGGTTGTATATTTTAAATTGTATGTTTTGCTCTGAGTGTAGTGAGAACATGTGAGGGCTTTTGTCAGGTAAAATCCTCTGTGGATGAGTAAAATGATCATATGTACATGTGTTTCCTGTGTCAGTGTATTTCCTGTAATTCCTCCTTTGTGTGGAATTCAACAAAGTCAACCAGGATTCACATTTGTTGATCGCTGAGGGACAGGACTGAGATTATGCCTGGATTTCCATGTTTCAAACTTCATCAACCAGTCAGTACAGAGGAGCCAAACAAGATGCCTGTGGAAGCTAACTCATGCATAGAGATATAGTCCAAATGCACTAATGTGCATGCTGTATAATTCTCTGTTTTTAACTTTTAGCAATGAGTTAGATTATAGTCATAACTTTTCACCATATAAAAACCATATGTTTATATATACTTGATTTTTTTCCACATATGAGTTACATATATTGTTTTGGTATAAAAGGCTTCATTACATGCATGTAAAAGTTGCATTGTTGAGTGTCTGTCATGTTGGAGGGCAACTTCAAGTTGCTACATGGAGAATTTTTGTGAGTGATCTTGTAAAAAATAAACTCTGGACAAAATACGATTCAGCATTAAAGTTAATTTGTCTACTGTTTTGTCCACAGGTGAAGGAAAAAGCCATGTTTACATGGGCCCGTCTGTGTGTCTGTCTATTTGTAGATGTGACACAATCGAATTAAAGCCCATTTTGTACAATGCCCTAAATTTCCAGGAAGAGCAGGAATTAAACAGCACAAATAAATTAATTTGTACAATAATTAAAATGAAGTTTAATAACTACGCCCCTTGACAAAAACAAAAACAAAAAAACAAAACATCAAAATACTGGATAAAATTTGAAGAGTTTTATACAACAATTTTTAAAAAGAAACAAACACCAACATGTTAAAAGTAGAGCTAAAGTTTCTGTTTAACATGGTAAGTTCTTCTTCTCTCACGGCCTAGACTAAGTTATCGAGTGTTTATGGTTTTAGCAAAGTATCCTTAGTAGTATTTCCTATACAGTTTCTGCTTCTCGTGTTTTTGTCCAGGAAAACAAATGATGATGTTTGTTTTTTTTCATGTGATACAGGTGAATAACTAAGTATTTAGAGAGTCTTCTTGCAGTACTGAAACAATGGTAGTACTTAGGAAACTCCTCAAAGCAGAGCAAAAGGAAAAAGTGTTATGTAAGAGTTAAAGAACGCATGGAAGTATGATTCAGTGTATTAGTTTAAATGTTGCATTTGTATGTGTGGTTGGTTGCAAATAGGTGCTTTTTAACAGCTTGCATAAATGTATAACTTTATCCATTATTTGCAAGTAGGAAACAGCACCTTTGTGCATGTGTTTGTATCTGCTGTTTGTCCACTTACTCTTTGCTCTCTCAGGAAGCGATAGAAAGTTCAAGTCCGGTCTTGATCGATGTGCTCCAGTGTTGAGAGGAAGCAACAAGTTTGCGAGTGAGTGTGTGAATGTGCAGGGTGTGTGGAGGGAAAGGGGGCAGTTATTTTGGAACTGTCCAGACGGAAATGGGACCGAACCCAAAGAGGATGCAGATAGGACTGTCAACTCATATACACACACATGCGCACTCACGCACACTTTGAAAAACGCTCCCAAACGTGACAAAAAGAACTTCTGAAGTGGTTAGGCTGACGTTCCACCACAACAATGACCACAAACACATGCACAAACACAAATGTGAACAGATAATAAAAGAGTTGTTCTGCTTTTTATGTTTTATTTTCTGTACCAAAGCATTTCTAAACACACACATAATGATTTTCATCACTTGTGGTGACCACCCCTTCCAAAGGGCACTAGAGGCATGAAAAACGGCTACTTCAATAACGGTTGTATTAGCTTATGTCTGTACCATGCTTAATGGGATCTTATGTAAAGACCTTGGGACCTTGAAATATCAACTCGAGTATTACTAACAGCAAAAACCATTCACCAATATTAAGTCAGTCTGGGTATTAATGCATTTGTTAACAAAACGGTTTAGTGTCTAATCTAGTGAAAGTAAAACATACTGTAGTAGGACATCAACAAGTATTCAAATACTGAAATTTAGCATTGCTTAGTTGTTCATAGAAAATGTGGAAATGTAATATGAGACTTAAAAATTGTGCTAGTGATGCAAAGTCTCAGTCTTGCCTATAAAACCTAGTGATCTCCATGTAGTTTTCCATCTTCACAGCATACCATAGTTTATGTTCCAGCACAAACATTTTAACTTTGTTGTAAAAACCCTCCCTAATAAGGACCAGGAAGTGGGTGATATCCCACCATATTTGTTATTAGTGTGTGTCTGAGGAGCCTTAGTTCAGTACTAGCCAGAATGGGGGCAGTACTGTGCAATCCAGAGAAAGAGAGAGAGAATGTGTTTCATGGGCCAAAACTAAAAACCACAAAGTCTCCTTAAGAACAACTTCCGTATTCGTTTAATAAAGTTTTTCTTGTGGGCTACATAATTAGTTTCGTCCCACACCACAAGAAGTCCCCATGATGTGACCGTGTTAAAGGTTTCTGTCCGCACAACATCATAATTACCAGAAAAGATACACATTGCACTGCCTCACTCTATCTCCTCTCAGCCCAAACAACTAAACATATATGAGCGTCTTGCATTGTCCAACACACTTAAAACTGCAAATCTGAAGTTTTTCTACATCAGAGTTATAGGATAAGATAAAACACACACACACACACACACACAGAAATCACAGCTTTGTGTTTCATCAAACAGGAAAGATACAAATATCTTCCAGTATCATTTTCCACGTAGGTGGCTGGTATTCTTAGTTCATTCATTTAGACACCGGGTAATAAATCTCTACAAGAAAAGTCAAACTGCTCGAGAGTTTTTCTCTAAAAATAATTTCTGTTTCCTTACTCAGAGGTGAGAGGGCTTCACGTGTGGTCTCACCTTTAAGAAAAAGTTAATATCACAGCTGGAAAGTGGCAAACCTTGTGGTTAGGACTCAAAATAATATAAAAAAAAGTATCACCTCTATTTTCTCATCCACCTTTTTACACTTCTTTTTAACTGTCTCTTGGAGATTTAGGACATTTAATGTTTTTGTTAACAGCCTTTTGTATCTTTAAAATTGTGGCCATAGAAAATGTTTTCTTGCAGGCAAGCCTCCCCTCTCTTTGTCCTTTGAGAATCACCCCCACCAGCATCTCCTCACATCCAGTCCAGCTTCATAAGTGGTGGTCAAACCACAATGTTTTTACAGGGTGGTTGGTTACACTGTTCTCCACCCGTGGTTGCTAGACCATGGCAGAGGAAGAAGCTTGTTCAACATGTTTCCCCCCCTTTTTTAAATGAAAAAAATGTCTGTTCACTCCCTTCTTCTCCAATACCACCCAAGTGTTGGGTAGACTCCTACGCCAAGTGAGGGTAGGTAAAATGTGTTTAGAATGAATCTTGTGACATCACATGATTTAGACTGTTTCAAGTACAGACTGCCGATGTATGTCTGGTGCCCAAAAAATAATTCACCTCAAACAGTGGTGGTCCATAATCTGGGATGCATTAGTAATGTCCAACCACAGTTGCAGGACTCTATTACACCGGATTTTTAGAGAAGTATTTAAGTATACGATGGAAAAAGGTTATTCAGAAAATATGTTTTATACACTTATTGGTGCTGCTGCTGCAGAGAGGAAATGTTTCTCTGGGGTTGACTGATAGGAAGTAATACAGCTTCAGTCTATGGTCTAAATGAGCATTTTAAATAAATAAATGTTTTCCCAGTCTAAAAACCAGCATGTTAGCTAATTTCATTGGTCTCAGGAGTTGTGTGTTTGGTGTGTAGTGTGTCATCTAATCAGATATGTGCAGCATTAGAAAACTAGTTTTTAATCTTGACTGCTTCCCATACATTTCACAATTTTCTGAGCTTATTGAATCAGTTCCTATCA
>VUQR01001540.1:0-10463 GCA_015108515.1 Hemichromis elongatus | reverse complement strand
TTCCAGGACCTGAAGCTCAGTAAAGTGCCACTATGGCAGCCAAACCCATCTGTTCTCTGATTGGATTGTTAAATTTGTGATTGACATGACATTGACCAATCAGCTGAAAGGAAGAAAAACCGGGACAAAATTCATACTTGCAAGTTTAAACTCACATAAAAGCAGGGAACTTGAGCGCAGAGTTTCACTCGTAGTTTTGTATCTGTAACCAGACCTTAACAAAAAGATTTCTCATTTATAGATGAACAAACATAAAATTTTCAGATATTTTGGTTTACAAGGTTACAAAACTCAGTTCACAACTACACAGTCTCATTTACAAGTACAAAATATTTATAACCACAATTTGAGCCCATAGATTTTTGCTGCCCAGCAGTTCCACCATTAATGTTATGTTAATAATGTCAGTTCTTTGCTATTGGTCTGTAGCTTGCCGTGTTCAGTCCCACCAGCATGTAAAGCAATTTTAACCCACTGCTTTTGTCCAGGTATGCAATTAGCAAAGTAACAGCAACAGGGTAAGGCATCAACAAGAAGGTATTGTTGATATGGCCATAGAAAGAATCATACTTTCCATATAGCAGTTAAAAGAGGACTAGTTTGTCAGCAGAGGCCAGTATGAAGCTAGAAATACGCCACTTATTCCAAAAAGGTTGAATTTAAGCTTTTTTTTTTCTCCTAAACACGTTTTTATGCAGCTTATGACTAAATACCAAATTCCACAATAAATAAGCAGATGCTACATTTGCCATCATGCCCTTTGTACAAACCCTAATCTAAAGCTAGGATAAAGGTGACATTTTAATTGTGTTATTAAGGAACATCATCAGCTTGAATTCAAATCGACTCCTTCCAGATGCTATCCTGTTAGTCAGCTGCTGTATTGAAACACATCGGCACACCTATTTGTGTAGTTATTTTGAAGCATGGTCAAAGTTAATGTTCATTTCAATGCTCACTGGGACATGCAGATCTGATTTTGCGGTACTGAACAAACCTGATCCCCCATGAAGATGTACTTTTATAGGCATCGAATTTGAATTCTATCAAATGCTAAATAAACAAATAAAAACTCTTTTTGTCTTTGGTGATATTTGTGCTTGAAACATTCTGTTTCAAAGGTGTAATGAGTGTGAGTCCCCTGTGTTGGGTTTGTTCCTGCAGTATCAGAATAATTGTTGGTCACAGTGCAAAGCTGATATATCGCAGCTTTGCACTTTAGGGGGGAAATGTTATTAAGTTGGGTTTGCTGTTAGTCAAAAGTATGTTTTTCATGTTTTGCTGGTGATAGCTTTAGCCAAATTCTGGGCTCACGTTAACTGAATGCTTATGTTGGTCAGTTCCAATGTTAGTTCTGGATCTACACTACTGTGACAGTATAGAAACAACATAAATATTACATTGTGGCATTTCAAATTGTCTACACTTTTATTCCCAATAACATTCAGGTGTCTACAGATAGATTTGGAAATTGCTGTTTCAGATGAAGAGCTACTGTAAACAGACCAAAGCTACTGTGATAGAATCTGAGAATAAAAATATGGGGGGAAAACATGCCAAACTGTAATAATAATAATAATAATGATAAACTACATTCTACTTGGATTTGCCAAGTGGAACAAAATGTTTCACATACTTTAAGAGTTTGTGATGAAAATTGTCTTCATAATTTTCATAACCAGCTTTCTCTTCATCAGCATTTACTGTGCAGTAACCACTAAATCTGCTGTCATTTAAAAAGCCGCTATCTCTTTGTTAACAACAGCTCTTGTGACCTCCACACCACAACTCGTGAGATGGTGGTAAGTTCCTCTTATTTGGAAGAGGGAGTCAATTAATTCATAAATACTTTAGCGCGTTTACAGTAATGCAAGGGGAATATGGCTATTGATTGATCCCACTAACACCGCAGCCCTCCCCCTTCCTCCAAGCAGAGTACTTTAACGAAGCAGGAGCTTTTATTAATCAAGAAAACAGAGGAAAACATAATGATTTTTTACCGTGGGTTAAGTGGAAAGGACTTGGCATATAAATTGGCTTTCTGTAAGGGAAGGTGTCAGAGAAGGGTGTAATAGGAGTATTAGTGATAATTATTTCAGTTAAAACAAAAGCATGAGAAAGAATTATGCAAAATGAAAACGAATCAATGATTTATACTTTAAATGTATTTTAAAGAACAAATAGAAACAAGAATGTTTAACAGAAAGAAAAAGAGAAGCAGAGCTGCAGAGTCCCCTGTCTTGACCTCTGAGAAAAAATTTGGTGAAACAGCAGAAAAAAGTGACCTCATTTTTACAGTACTAAAGACGGTCACATCTATGACGACCCAACCAGACCAGAGCATCACAGAACTCAGCACTTTGCAGAAGTAATTTTCACTCTCTAGTCACAAAGAAGAAGCCATGATGCAAAATCATCTTTTTTCTTTTCTCTGTAGGAAACCAACAAACACCATGTTTTATAGCCTTTTGACAAGGAAACCTGAAAGAATTACTCTGTCCGCTCAGTAAAGAAAATTCCCATTCAATGGAAACTGTTTTTCTATTAGGAAAGTCCATGCTTGGGCTATTACTCCTACTTAGGGTTATGAATTACTGGCAGCCGATCAGCCAAGCAATATCGCAATAGAATAAAATATGGATGCACTTTGAAGCCAATTTTATGCCGTTTAAGAACCCATGTAGATAAATGGATGTGTGAAACACCTCTAAGGCCAACTAATGTGGGAAATATTGAGCTAAGTAATTGCAGCAGTTTCATCAATACATTTGCAAAAGTAGATCATTACAGTGAAATGTGATTAACACAGAAATTGTAGGGTAGTGTGGAAAGGCATGTAAGCAAATGGAGTAAAAGTACTGCATAATTTACATAGTGCAGCTTCCTGCTAATGAAGCAAAACGATTAGGGGATTGTACATACAGGCTGAACATGACACATCAATGTTACTGTAGACTGTCAAAAAAGTACTAATGCTGGTTTAGCTGCATTTAATGCTAATGCCTTTAATAATTCCTATGTAGGTGCATATCTATATGGCGTGTTAAAATGTAAGTTTATAGCGCTGGTTATTGTATAATGATTGCTGTTGTTTATTTTGAATTCATTAGAAGTGACTGGGTATTTAAAGTCCACTGTATTTGAAGCTACACTGGCAGCGGGTGAAGGTAACGTTATATTTCCATATTGTACAGTGCAAATAAGCATAACACACTCATGGCATTTTGTTTGGTTCCAACTGTTTTAAAAAATTATATTTTTTAGACACAAGCGGTTTAAATAAAACGTTTCAAAATGATGTTCAGTATAACACACGAGTAACAGGAGAAAATAGCATCACAACTATAAATGTGTTGCGATTGTTTGCATGTTCTTCTGGGTGTTTGTTTCATGGCATTATGTCCCCCTTTTATTCAGTGTGGCAGCTGTTATATATGCAACTATTTTTTATAGTCTATTTGCAAAATATACAGTGAGTGTGATAATGAGTGACGGAGGAAATATTGGGTGATAAGTGTGTGTGCGAGTGTGTGTGTGACCGTGTGTAGACAGGCAGGGGCCATTTGTTCTTCTCAGGGCCCCTGGAGTAATCAGTCCGTCAGCGGAGGTGGGGAACGGCTAATTTCCCACCCCTCCTCTCTCCCCTCACTCGTTCCCAAGACGGATGCTTTGGGTAATAAGGCTAATCAATACACTTCCTCACAGCCCTCCCCATCCACCCAGTCCCAAGACATTATCAACCGTTTGTCATCAAGAACGTCACTTGTTCTTATCAGGTATCACAATCTTATTTACATTGTGATGCTCCCTGCCTTCCTCGACACACTTTCGTACATGTATAAGCATGCATACTTTAATAGCAATGGTAATATTTACAATGAGCAGACATCCATACATTCTTGTGTAAACAAACTACATCTTAACCCTACCAAATGATCCCACATATATACAGACAGTGGCCACCTGCAGCATGTAATATATCCTCATAAACACATATAGTAGTGCACCACACTCCAAATTTACACACACAGTTGCACTATAAAAGGACACAGACACACATGCACACGCCCACACCTCCCAGGCAGTGATGAATAGACACATGGGTGCTCTGTGACAGGTTACACATGCACAGCGGTGTCAGGATCTATACGGAGAAATTAATCAACATTGACAACAGCACTGATGGCTTCCCTCTCCCAGCTCACACTTCAACATGCTGTAATTTGCCCTGTATGATTACACCAGGGTCCAATGGGGGACTGGCAACCCCTTTCTTAATTAATTAAGCTTTGTGCCAGCACAGCATCCTCTCAGGAGTGCAATGCAGTTGCACACACAGTGTCTTTGCCTCAAGTCCCCCTTTCTGTATTTTCTAAGAACTTTTAGAGCTACTTGTTTAGACAGTGTTTGAAAAAAAACATGCAATGTGTTAGTTTGGTTTCAATAAATATGAAAACTACCTATAAATGTAATAGAAATTAAAATGACTAAAAACTGATGATCATAATTAGCATCCGATTACAAAACTCTTCTTGTTTTTTGTATTTTGTGTAGACCAGGCGCTCTTATACCTCTATATAAAAGGCTGATTTAAGGCAGTTTGCACTATAATCTGGGAACACTAACACTATTAAGAAAAGCAAATATATAAACCATAAAAATAGAAGTTACAATAAATATTAAAAAGAAAATCTCATATATGACCTTATATTATTTGTCAAATAGAATTTAAATAAAAACAAACAATAGCAATTTTATTATATGTTAATTCGTTATATTTGTTTTTATTATTTTTCTTTTCTTTTAATATATAGTTTTGATACAACATCGTTATTACTGTGTAGGCAGGAACAGTAATCCATTTGTCACGTGATAACGATTAAGCCTGTTTCTGAAAAACCGAGAAATGTCCATCCACGGCCTCCCCAGCTAATCATTAGTACTATTCATGTGTAGCACATCTTTAAATCTTAGAGTGTAGACAGCAGCCCATAGGCTCCCACTGTCCATGATACCAAATATCAGAACACTTCAGGAAAGAATCTCTCTTTGGCTGACTAAGATTTGGTTGGCTAACTTCTAGTCATGGTGATTGCGGTTTTCTTGTAATATTACAGATTAGATTAGAATTTGGGGGAGTTTATGGAAGGGGGACGTGGGGGGACGCTGTTGTTTGGAAATCTTCTTGGCATGCACGTGTGTGTTTGGTCTGCAATAATTTTTAAGGTCGGTGGTACATGCCAAAGTAACATCAACATGAACCGAGTTTCCCAGCATAACGGCGCACTGTAACCACTTGCTCATGTGGTTTTCACTGTGGTTTCCACCTGTCGGCAGTTACGATGTTGCAGCTGATTGCATACATCACAGGTCAAACTGCTTCTTGGTAAATCTTCACTTTACCTCCTCCTGAAGCTGCAGGAAGACATTTCAAAGCCTCACCTGCTGCCAGTGTAACTTTGCGCTGGTATAGAGACAGATAGTTTTTATTCCCATGAGGCCCAGATGCTGATTGGCTGTGGGGGTGGTCCGTTTCAAAGAGGAGACAGAAATGAGAGGAGGCTGACGGTGTTCCCAATGAGACCATTGTTTGCCTCCAGTAATGATCAGGGGGCTCCAGATGATATGGGAGCCTTTGATGGATGACTAATTTATCAGTAGCTGTCTTGGCCTAATGATGGTTAATGATGCCACGAGTGGCTCTGCCTGGGTTAACAGTCAAAAAGGAGTTGATATGAATTGTTCGAAACCGCTTTGCAATAAATCCAACTGAAAATTTCCAACCTTGTATAAAAATGGTCCTGAATGTTGTGAGTATTTGTTGGAATTTCTAAAAATATTTTCTGTTTTTTCCACTAAAGTTTTAGATACTTTTACATTTTACATCCACTGTGTTTTGAACAGCTACCAAAAAGTCTGAGCAAATCTGAATTTAAAATGAGATAAGTCAATTTTTGTGCCATAGAGGGAAATGATAAATGGAATATTCAGTAGAAATGTTCCATTCTGGATTTATTTAGGCTTGAACTAACATTCACCCCTGTGAACCCTGGATTTATTTATATAGTTTAAATCTGTTCACACTAAAACCACGGCTGCATTGTTGATTGTATTAAAAGTATTTTCCTTGTTATTAGTTTGAAAAAGTTTTAATAAGAAACAGAAAACAAAGGGTATTTTGAATATAAGGTCTCTACAGTGTGAAGACCATACCTTTCATCATACAGTTGTTCCAAGGCCTCTGTGCCATTGTTCTTTTAGCTGTTCCTCTCTGGTTGTAGACCCCACTGGAAAACAGGTGATGCAAAACAATCACGCAACTTCCCATCACTCTGTCCACTTTCAACAATAACACTGTCTGTATCTTTCAGTAGTAAACACAGTCCCTACACACCGACCCCGGGTGAATGTTGCTCCGGAAACAAATACATTGTCGGACACAGAGCGGGGAAATAGAAGACAGAGGCCAAAGCGTATTGGAAATTGGAAAACAGCTCTCTCCTCCCTTTGAAACAGTCCTGGTGATGAAAATATGTAATATAAATAAAGCTGTGGATGCTTTGAAAGCCAAAGCCTTCCTTCCTGGCCCAGTCCTCTGTGGAGGGAAACGCCCACTTCTGAGCCCTTGCTCTTAAATTCCCAAAGACCACTCTGTCATCAGGGTCCCAACTGCTGCTTTCAGACACGCAATGGCCAGACTCACTTCCACCTCCTGCTCTGTCTATCTGCCCAGCTCTTAGTCACTTTCTCCCCCTCAGTGCTTTCATGTGTACCCCCTCCCTGAACAGGAGCTTTTCTCCTAGTTGTGTCCCTTAAACACCCCTCAAGCAAGCTCCAATTATTTCACCAGTGATGTGTTTCTGAGAACTGAGTGTCATGACTACAATCTTTGTGTTGATGCCTTGGAGTGCGTCTGATATTGGAACCTGCCTGGCGGATGCAAGGAGAGACATAATGACAGATGACTGGCTGATTGGCGACAACTATGGAACCGGGTATGGAATGACACAGGGTTGTTTTGAAGCAGCATCATTTCACTGGAGTCTCCTCATAAGAGCTTTAGTGCTTGCTGCAGGAAACAACCGCTGTCTTGTCAGTGTTTCTTGGAATTTTCAGTACATTGTAAAGTTTTTTTGTTTCATGGCTAAATCTGGTCAGAGGCTTTTGTTAAACATGCTGAAAGTACTTAGAAAACATTTCAACTGAAATGTCATACTTGAAACATTCATGGGAAATTTAAAGAAATGCAAAACACCCACTGCATGTGAGAAGTCTGATAGGCAACCAACTAAAAGCCATGATGCTTTTGTTTGTGCAAAAGTTTTATGAGGAAGGAAAGGCACTCAACAGATTTGCTACACCTCGAGGAGTGTGTTTGGGGAGTAACCCTGGATGTAAACATAATGTTGGTGTGTTTACAAGAACAATCCAATTGGCATCGCCTTAAAGTATCATCGTGGAGAGAAGGAAAACGTGTTTGGTACACTAACAGATTTGTGAATATGAGCGTTCACAAGCAGCATCTGTATACACAACAAAAAACGGAGAGTTTGGATGTATTTTTGTTCAGCATCACCCCCAAAACTCCTGCATCGTACATCAAAATCAACCTGGGACATGAACAGTGCTGTGCTTTGACCCTCAGTGGCAGGGTTCCTAATGATATCCACCATCTTGGCTGAAACTGTGAGGCGGTTTCCACTTAGGACAGGCCTTTTTGATCTATCTGCTGAGCTGGTGGAGTGCATGGGTCATGGTGAGAGATGTGCTGGGCAGCCCTAACGGTCAGACCTGAGATGAACTCTGGTTAATTGAAAGTGACTCTATGTTCTATCATCTCTTTATTTATTTAATTTTTCTTATGGCATCACCTACCATATATTGCATGATAAACGTGTCTCTAAAACCAAACATAATTTTGTAGCATATTCTATATTTTATGAACCGTAATTTGGAAACTAATGAAAAGATTATTGCAACAAAGGTTTTCTTTCAGTAAACGTCCTGTACACATTCACCACAGTGAACAAATGTTATGATTGCCAAAACAGTTATTACATCTGAAATGTTTATTGAACTTTTAAAGAAGCTGTATAAAGCTCTTACTTTTGACCAACATAAAAAAAACCCAAAAAACGGGACAATAAGTAACCAAAGTCCTTTATAGCTTCCTGCAAGAAGAAACCATTAAAGTGCAAGACATTGTCTGGGGGTCAGACTGAAAATGCTGGAGGAAGCACATAGTAATCAAGTGAAAGAGAAAGAAAAAAAAAATGCTTCGTGAGAAACAGACGTAAATAATGGACCAGGAAACGGGAGATCAAAGCGCCGGAGTCAAGCCCCCGTTTGTTTTCATACTCACCCAGGCCTCCCAATAAAACACGCAAGAGTCACACTTCAGTGGAATGGCGGTGATGCAAGGAAGTGCTGAAAGCGGTTACGTCCTATCCTGAGGCTCCAGTGCCACTATCCCTATGTTAGGGAAAGGCGTCAGGTACAGCACTGTTTACCAGGAAAAGGGACGAAACGTCCACATCAGAGAGGACTTAAAGTGGCCAGGGGCCGTCTTGTTAAACACAGACTGTGTGTTTATGAAGACAGCTTTTCCTCTCAAAGCTACATGCAGTAGCATTGAGAGGAAAAGGTGTGCTTTAAATGGCACAGAAATATAACTTAAAAAAGAGGACCGTGTAGCGTGTGTGCATGTTTGTATACCTTCAAGTAGCCGAGATGGCGTCAATGATTTTCTAAGAAGTGGCACAGGATGAGTTTACAACCATGACAACAAAACACAATACAAAATCAAATGTTCAAGCTTTTTTTTCTCTGACCCTCGGTGTTATATCTTGACATTTAATTTTCCTTCCTATTGAAATGGGACTCATCTCTTAGGAAAACCCTCAGAACTGTGTGTGTGTGCTTGTGTGTGTTTCATATGTAAAACACTAATAAAGCAACTATAAACATACATTATTATCCACTGAGTATAATGAGTGTTTTGTCTTTTTGGAGGTCACATGCTAAATTTGTCCAAGCAACCTGGTCAGCAGATAAAGCCCTGATAAAGGCTTTCAGTCCTGATGTCTTTCTTTACTGCTCTTTCTCTGATGGCTCTCTCTTTTCATTTTTCCTGAGTTGTATTAAGATTTCTCAGTATCAAAAATGTCAGAAATTTAAAATACTGACAGCATGGTGGTAATAGTGTAGTAGTTACATTGTAATATGAATCAAATAGGATTTCAACATGAGGAAATCAAAAGTTAGAGTCAAGCATAGCGTACTGTGTAACCTCAATTAAAAAAAAGCTGTTTGTATAACTCTATTTTTCCATTATTAACAGACTAGATAGGTGGCTCAATTACTTATGCCACTGACATAATCATTGTCCATGTCCATCTCCTCAATGTTCCCATGTTATAAAGAGGTAATATAGCAATGTCCAGTAAATGTCTTAGCGAGGAATTCCATTTCTCTAAGAGTGTGTATGTGACCTCCAAAATCAATACCATTTTGGCCCCAATTTGACTCTGACCTCAGTCTTTTAATAGTGTTTTGATATGCAGGCAAATTAATTCTCCTTAATGGAGCAGAGGGGTCAATGGACTTTGATTCCATTTGGACTGGAAGGTTGGAAGAGTACCATTTAGCTTGGTGAGGTCTTCGATGTGTGTCTGTGTGTGTCTGTGTAGGTGTGTGTGCGTGTGTGTGTGTGTGTGTGTATTTTCATGTGTCACTGTGTGCCAGAGGTCCTAACTTCACATCACAGCACCACAGAATGACCCCCCTGGGTTCAATCCTAAGGAACTAATAGCTCTGTTATGTATAATTTTAAGATAGATGCACAATATAGATTCATTATATTGCCATTACCAGGAACATCACCTTATACAAATGTGTAAATATTAATCTTAAGCTGCTGGATTTTTCTACTTAACATACTTCTATCACACTCGGTATGAAGCAGTACAGATTTAGCAGCTGACTTAGATGGATTTCGTATAGAGCCCATTGACATCCAAATAAATTCAAGTTTGGGGAAGCTTTTCCTGCCGCGCAGTGAATCTTGTTCTCTGCATCCCTTGCCTCTCCGGTCCATTCATATTGATCTCAATCTCTCAGCCTTCTCCAGTAAAGCTGGGTTCACGAGTTCATTATTACAAGAATGGAGGTGTAATTGGCTTTCAGGCATATAAGAGGCTATTTGCTCTAATATATCTGGTGGGGAAATGTCAACAGTCACTTTGAATGGCATGGTGTGAGCCAACTTTGCACTGTGGTCATGTGGCTTTGAAGCCATCAAGTCAATCAATAAACACATAAAACAGATATACTGTAAAACCAAGGGTTTACTGATCTGTAACGGAAGACGAGTAGAATTTTATTTTCAGAAAACTAAGAAAATGTCATCTGATTAAAAATCAACATCAAGTATTTGCATTTTTAAAATGCAAATTATAAGTGGA
>VUQR01001536.1:11711-23990 GCA_015108515.1 Hemichromis elongatus | reverse complement strand
TGATTAAAATGAAATTCAAAGAAGGACATAGGTAAATTATTGAAGGGCCTCTTGTAGTTATCAGGGAATACAGAAAATCAACAACATATCAGTAATTCAGTTTCTTTGAATTTGTACATTTGCATAGTGACTGAAACCAGTCCTTTGAAGGAACAATGGGCTGTGAGGTCAGTTTCTTCATAACGATTATGCAAATTATCATGACCACTGATCAAAGACCACTGATCAATGGCCATGATGGTCATTCCCTTTTTACGTAAATGGCGTCCTTGAAAGACCATCTCTCAGTCGAGGAGGGGCCTAAGGGTACAGCTTTCTCCATTTACAATGCTGTGATTGCAGTCATTGCCCAACTCTCTGTGAATGGTACTCATGGCCATTGATCAGTGGTCTTTAATCAGTGGTTGTTGATTGATGGTCATGATAATTTGCATAATCGTTATGAAGAAACTGACCTCACAGCCCATTGTTCCTTCAAAGGACTGGTTTCAGTCACTATGCAAATGTACTGTTTATAAGGTTGGGGAAACCTGCAGTCAGCTGAGACTGAGGAAGTCACTTGGATGAGTGATGAAACGTTTCTTCCACTGAAAACGCCGCGTCCAGATGAACAGAATAAACCTTTTGGAGATAATTACTTTTAAGATTCTTTAGAAACAAGCAGCTATTGCAGTTACAAAACATGACAGTACAAATCCAAAGAAACTGAATTACTGATATGTTGTTGATTTTCTGTATTCCCTGATAACTACAAGAGGCCCTTCAATAATTTACCTATGTCCTTCTCTGAATTTCATTTTAATCAGTATTAGTATTAGTATCAGTATTGTTTTGTTTTTATGGGATGTTTATATTACACTGGATAAATAACTTCTAGGCTCTTGTGCCGACAGTTAACCATTACTGTAATGATAATACTGGGAATGAGCTACATGGCTTCTACCATGTCTTTAGTAGCTCAAATCACTTTCTAGGCAATAGTACAACGTGTAAAAATGTACAGTAAAGACAACAGTAAACAGTGTTGTTTTAAGGCCTTGGGCCACCTTTGCATCATTTCTCAAAGCCTGTAACTCTACTAAAAGGTTTGAATACCATTCTTCCAAAATATATTCCCTTCTTCAGTGTTACAGCTTGGGCTGAGACATTGTAGAAGAAGTACAGTATCTGCCCTACAGAGACTGATTTTATCAAACCATATCTGAAGAAAACATTACAATCAAAGGATGTATTACATGTAATTGCATAGGTCAAAGGTTAATTTCTTTACCTCCTTATCACTTGTCTCTATAGTAGAATAGCTTTAAGTCTACATGTCCTCTTCAGTTCTGAGGTTCGGTGATTAAACATCAAGCATAATGACCGACTAATATAATTTCATTTCCCCCATTAGTTAAAAACTATGTTGTACACATAGTCACGAAGAAAAACTGATTTAGAGCAAGAATAATATTGCATTTCACAGCATTAGTGCTTTAACTCTTAACCCTTTGTAATAAAAAAGAGAAAAATTAAAAATTACTTGCACAGGTTCAAGTTAAGATAAACAAATCTTTATTACGGAGTTATTGTTGAAGTATAACACGTTACGCTTAAATATCTTCAACTTACAAGTCAGTCAAATGAAAACTGTTAAGAGAAATAACTGAATAAGATTTATTTTCCCAGTTTTAACAGTTCACATCCTTCAAGAATGCTACAAACAACTTCTTAGAGATTAACTGTATAGTTTAACACACACGCATAGACACAGACCTAAATTAATCAAATCTATAATTTTTTGAAAATGTGCTGTTGCAATCGCCTCAGTTCTTGTTAGACTGATGGCAAAAACTTGGTGGCAGCAACAAGTGAGGTGTTTTTTGTTTTTTAAGGCAGTTTCAAGGCTTTGTGTAAAAATGTGTAAAAAAACTAAACTTCAGCAGCAGCACTGTCAAGTAGTATTGCGTTATCTTCTGAGTGCACACAGTACGCTGCACTCATCAGCAGGAAATTTAAAATCAGAGCAGCAGTTTAACCCTGAAGCTCGATCACATGCGCCAAAAGCACAGAGCTGCTTTCTTTTACTTGTAAATCACTGCAGGAAAAGTAAATGTCCAGTTTTACTTTCAAAATCATTCGTGGGTTTTTACTTTCTGAGATGAAAACACAATCAAGGAAACGTCATAGCCACTTAAAAACATTCATTAACTGTGAGGGAAAAAAAATTCAGGAGTCTGCTCATTTTCCCTGAATATCCTGACATCTTGACTGATAAAAAAACTAACTTGGTGCTTGTTAAACACCAACATTGTTAAACAACTAATCTTTTTAATCATTCTAATGATTAGTCTTTTGTCTTTAACATGCCCCCCCCCCTTTCTCCAGCAGCCCAAAATTTGAAAGCTATAAAACAAATGGTCACATTTAAGAACCAAAGATTTGTCATTTGACTCTGAACTCGAGTTGAACCCATTAATGCAAGAACCAAAAGACACGACTCCAAACATTAGACACAAAAACATCAAGCGCCGACTTGACCTGTCGTGTTTCACAAATAGAAGCACTTGGAGCTTGCATGCTTGTGGCCATCGCTGTTCACATCTTTCTCTGGATTGTTTACATTTTCTCTCAAATAATACAAAATAGCAAAAAGTAAAGTTCACATTTAATTTGGAAATTGGCTTTTATTTTGAGGGGGCAAAGAACAGTTAGAAACTTCAATGTGTAACCCTCCATTTCCGGAGAATGCAATGATGTATAGATTTTCAAAGATTTATATTTAACTGAAATGTCTTTAGTGACCAGTAGATAAACAGTTAGTAGACAGTTGCTTGTCTAAAAAAAAAAATGTCACCAACTTTATATTTGATTGTTTACTTTGGCGTACATGATTACTATGACCCAGATTGCATTTTATTCTTAGTGTGCTTTGCTTTACTGTTTATGAAGCTGTATGAAATATACCCTGAGTACACTTGACCGTCATTCTGAATAAAACTAAACTGTTACTGTACCTTCATTACGCACACCAATTAGTGTAAAAATTCAAGGCGCACTATTACAGCCCACCAAAGCTTAAAACACTTTAGGGCTCATGCACACATGCACACACTATGTTGAATTACATAGTTGGGAAATCACCTCATAACTTGGCCTTTAACGGGATAAAACCAAGGGAGCTGAGGAATACGTGAAGTGTGGACAAGTACTCCTCTGGGTGTCTCTTAAGGTGGCCCGCGTGAGTGGAATTGTCCCACTTCTTTTCTGTGACATTCATCCCACGCCCTCGCCAATAACCGGCCAAGTCCGCCAAAGTTCGCGGGTCACACAGTGGATCGTTGTTAGAGTAGAACATCAGCGTAGGAGCGGTGACGGGAGTATTCCAAAACGCATCCAAGCATGTGTCGAAGTAGTCCACGGTGTAATGTTTGAACATGTCAAAGTAAAACAGAGCTGTTTGCTTTACCAACCACTCACATTTTGGAAATACAGTTTTCCCCAAACCTGAGCAGAAAGAAGGAAAACAGTTATCAATTTTGCAAGTAAAGGAAAAATAAAATTACATAAAGTGTGAGTTACTGGTAACTGACCTATAGCCATGTGCTCAAGGGATCCTGCCACCATGCTGTCATAAATCTGCCCTGTGATCCTTTCCGTGAATGCCTGATATTTATGTGTATCTCTAGACACATGTACAAGAAGCTGAGAGAAGGTATATCCACCGATTGAAAACGCGTGAACAAGCAGCGGGCGGGAAACGAAGCGGTCGCTCTCCAGCAACTCCAGTAACGTCCTTCCATGTTCCAGACCCCAGCGAGGCCAAAGGAACCCTTGCACCTTTAAGAAAGAAGTAGAAATGTAATCAGTCTTTCAGAAAATCATTAAAAAAACACAGACACACACTAGACTTTGAGTGTAAAGCTGAGTGAATTAATTTCTCAAAGTAAGATCAATGCGCAACACTACAGCGCTCCCACAGTGTCCTTGTGAGTTAATCCCTACTTTTGTTTTTTTTTACAAGTTGGGTTTCCATTGCAGTCTTAGTTTAATAGAAACGTTCTTCACATTTATGCAATTTAATTCTTCTAGTGCTACTTCACAGTTACAGACCTTAGAACACTACAGTTTAAACAAAAGGAGCCACAGGACAGAGGCACAGTAACTTAAGGTTCTGCCTCCTATTGTACTTTTGGAAATTCTGGGAACCACAACCTTGCACTCAGAGCACATACTTCTAGAACGACTATTATTCATTAACCACCCTTTTAAAGGTAAATGCAAGGATGAAACCTTGTCCTTCAGGTTCAGCAGTAGGGGTCAAAGAGCATGTTTGATACAGCAGATACTGTTTTAGCTGACTCAGAAGAGAAGCTATACAGTTAGTTTGAGAAAAAGATTAACATGTGCTTCAATTTCTCAGTCCCTGAAATCTTACCTCGCTCTCAAATACTAACACGTCAAATCCTGTGTTGAAGTAGATGTCACAGTACTTAACCAGCGCTTGGGGACGTGAACCCAACCACGGTAACATCAACAACAGAGGTCTTTGACGTTCTGAGGTCTGGTTCCGGCATCCGGGGACTGCAAATGCTGGTTCATTCATGAAGAACGTGGCATTCTTACTTAGGCGGTGGGCAGTAACGCCTCTGCTAAGGGCTACACTCGCAAACATGTCAGCGATTGTGGGGGTTTCGTTTAAGATAGAGAAGTGCATCCAAAAACACACGGTTACCTGGATAAAAGAGAAAGATACACGCATGAAATTAGCATAAGGCTTAAAAAAACCACAAAACAGGGGAAAAACAAATAAACACAAAGATCAAGGAAAACTAAGGCGAACGACAGAAATCAAAGCAATCAAAAGTTTTTCCCCGACTAATAGTTTTGGCAAGTATTTAACGTGTTACTCATTTTACAATATGAGTAATCCTTTAGTATACTAAAGGATTGTAATAATGTTAGTTATAAAGTTATACTTTAAATTCAACATGTGGACAGCTGTAAAACTGTTTAACTCTCTATTACGCAGCTTCTTCACTGTTGCTTGATTTTGTTATTTCTTTTAATGATTCTTGCAAAAGCTGCACACAAGTTAGGTTATGTTATACAGGACCGCTCAGAGCCCATAAAAGCCTATAATCAAAGCAAGTTAGCAAAATGGCAGCGACAGTGCCCTATGTCACAACATATATTTGTACAAGTACATCTACAGGAAGAACGACCTCTCTACACAAGCATATACGCAGCCACACACCATTAGCTGACAATTTTTACTTTCCAAAACTGGAGTAATTCAGGTTTGCCTGTGCTCTGTTTAGGCAAAATTACAATATGTTAACTTTATATTAAATCTATACATATTTCTGCAATTTCTTGATATACTTTGGGAGTCAGAAAAAAACAGCATAACAATGCTTATTTCTCTGCATTGTACAGAATGAGTAAAACTCCATATCAGGCTTTACAGTATTACTTATTGTGTATCAACGGTGTAATAGTGTAAAGTTATAAATCATATTTAACATATTGGCATTAATTGCACAGCTCTCCATAACTCGTGAAAGCTGCTTCCCTGGTGCTTAGCTTGCTTATTTCTTTCACTGAATCATGCAAAAGTTGCAGACAAGTCAAGGACGTTATATAGGACTGTTTTGAGCCTATTGTCAGACCAAGTAAGCAAAATGGCGGAGACAGGGGCCCTATTTCACAAGGTATATTTGTACAAGTATTTCTATAGGAAGGACAAACTTTCTGAAAGGGCATGCAATTACATACTAAGTGCAACACTTGTGAAGAAAAACAACTGGCTAATAACAAAATAAAGATATTGTACAAATTTTCATATTGTTAATTGTTGCTGTTTTATTCCTTGTTCCAGGACTTTGTGGTTAGCAGACAGCTAATGATTGTTCTGCTAAGTCCCACACGAAAACATACATATACATTGATGATTACTTTGCGCTGTTCTTCAGCTGCAAACCAAACCTACTAGCAGCTCATGCAGTTTAAGCTATTTCTCTTTGTAATTTTCCTTTTTTATTTTTCTAAAAAAAAAAAACTGATAGAGTATCCCTCACTTCTCCCGCTCACTGCCGCTACAAGAATCGTTAAAGTTGAGCTAAGCAAACGTCCCCCACCAAAACCACCCACTCTTTGGCGAACAATGTTCTAGTTAAAAAAAAAAAAAATCCCTTAAACATATCAGGGTTAGCCTTTCTTTCGCCGGCTAGCTGACACAAACAACAAAAAAACAAATGCAATGCTAATTTAAGACAAAGACAAAAACTTACCGTCAAAGCATGGAAAGCCCTAGCTAATTAAACTAGTAGCTATTTTCCGTGGGAGTTACAAAAGTGCATCCAATTTAATTGTAGCAAATGTAGTGAGTTCCTAAACACCTAGTTTGCAGCAAAGAAAAAAAAAAAAGTTAATATAAAACTATGTGGAAATCTTCCAAGTAAGCCTAACGTGAAGATGCAATTAATCCCAGTGTCGTCCCTATTTCCTTTCCTTAAGTCCTCCTCTTAGCTCCTCCTCCTTCTTCTTCGTTCTGGTGATTTTCGTGACTACATATTTTTCCGCCACCTACTGTACAGTCTGAAAATATCTGGACTTTCATTAGCAGTTTGTGCGTGTTTGGGCAGTGTATTTATCAGGGACTACAACATCTAGTCCATTTACTGAGTGAATATATCAACCATAAAGTAACAAGTGTAAATTTACAGATTTAATTTGAGTGGTCACAGACAAATAGCATACAGACGCTATTTAGCCTGGCACTATAGCCCCAGTGTTTAGCCCAATGATAATCCTTTAATAAATTAAAAATTAATTAATTAATTAATTATATATATACCTTGTCACACCTAAATGCTTCAGATCAGCAAAAAAATATAATTATTAGACAAAGATAATGCATGAGGATTTAATTTATTAAGGGAAAAGTATCTATCCAAACCAACCTGGCTTTTAGTGAAAAAGTAACTGTTGGGAAATAATCGGGCAACCTTTTGCAGCAAGAACTGCAATCAAACATTTGTGATAACCTCCAATGAATCTTTCGCCTTTGCAGAATTGTTCAGAGCGTTTCAGGGTTTCCGGTTTCAGGATTTTTTTGGCAGAGAGCAAATTTCATGGTTCCGTGAGTTACAGCAAGTCGTCGAGTTCTTAAAGCAACAAAGCAGCCCCAGACCTTCACACTACCGTCACCATGTTTGACTGTTCGCATTAAATAATTTTTTTTAAAGAAATTCTGTGTTAGTTTAAACTTGTTTGATGTAACAGGAATTAAACCTTTCCAAAAGTTTGACACTTTTATCTTGTCACACAATACTTTTATCAAGATGTTTTATGGCCAGTGTGAGACTAGCCTTTGCCTTCTCTGTGGTCAGCAATGTTTTTCACCTTCAAAGATGTTGTTCTGGGTTCTTTTGTGACCTCCTGAGCTGTTCATGAACTCCTGGAGTATTTAGCCCACAGTTTCAAGTTTCCTACCTTTGTGGATAATACATTGTAATAATTAGTAATAAAGTACTAAAAATGCTTATTCTGAAACCTTTGGATATCACTGATAAGTGGGCTTCCTGTATTTGGCTGATTGTTATAGCTGCTTCCACTTCGGCTTCTTCTGTCTTCCTTGACATCATCAATCAAAACAAGTTTAACTCAGATTTAGTGAGATTTTTGTGAGGGCAGAAAAGGATTTTGGATGAGAGGACTTGGCTCAAAAATACCTGAATTCACTGATTTGAATACTTTTGGCAACATGTTATATATGTTTTTTTGTTTTTCTCGTGGAGCGCTGATATTTTACACATCTTAATAAAATTTGTTCCACTGTTTCACTTTCATAATTATTCACAGTAATGAATGTTAGAGTTATTACAATTACAAAAACTGATGCTGAATAAACCATTTCGCTTTATTCTTCTTTAAAAGAAACTTGTGATGTCTGTCCTTAATGAGCGTGCTTTTAGATTTATATTCTAAGAATTCGCTTGAGTTTCCACAAAGACATGCATATGATCGTGGCATTGCCCTCATCACTCTGACTTCCTTTGTTGGTCCAGTAACAGAGAATTGAGATGAAGTGTAAACGTCATGCTTGTATACACATACTATGAGTGCATTATTGTAGTGTACGTTTTGTCCCATCTTCATCTTTTATCAAGAGCAACGGCATTGCTTGCTTTTATCCTCCTCTTTGCTTTTGCAGCTTTGTTTATGAGTCTTGACATGACAGTCCTCATTCCCCGCAGGACCCCAGCGCCTGCTGACTTTGTCTTGTTGGAGGATGAGTTGTCTAAACAGAAACCAGTTGCTCAGTGAATTCAGATAGCAAGTGTGAGGCTGCAATCATTTGGCCATGTCCCTTTCTGAGCTCATATGTTTGGCCTGTCATTGTTCCTTTCCAGCCCCTTTAGTCACGGCCGGGTTGATGCTTTCCTGTGTCCTCATCAGACACTGGGTTAATCACACCCCTGGGGAAGTTCCTATCTCCCATCTCTGACTGTCTGAATGATGTGGCATAGCCTTTGCTGTCGTTCTGCCTGTACTTATGCAAGTGTAAACTCTTTATTATTATCTTTGATGTTGCCAGTCACAGGCAGTGTGTGTGTCTTGGCACACAGAACCATTATTTATGCCTTTGTGTTTTGTCCTAACGATATGTTTGCTGTATTCGTTTGAGGTGAAGTTAGGTCCCAGCGACCAATCATTATGCATTTGGCAGAATTCCCATTCAACAATAATGGTCATTGAGGAGTTTATAAAACAGAAGTTTTGAGATGGCTGCAACATCTAGGCAAAGAGAGCATATAATGTGTGTCTGTGCCTCAAGCTCACTGTCCCCAAATATGTCCAAAGGTATGTGGATCAGTGTCTATTTTAGAAGCATCCATGGGAATTGAATTAGGCCATGAGGTTACTGGATTTCCCCCATTGGGTAAAAACACCTCACGTGAACAATAAAAGGAGGAAAATAAAGGAATGTGAATAAGATAACGCCATCAAAATTTCCTTGCCGCAATAAGCGGTGGTAAAAATCTTTGGTCAAACAGCGCATGTACTAGATTCTCAGGTGCTCTGTGTTCATATACAAGCACGTAACTACAATCATGCATTATAGATGTATGCTGTTAAAAAAATAATCTGCTTTTCAGTATATACTTTAGTTGAAATGTTTGAAGCTGAGCTGTTTGTTTGATGGTTACTTTAACCACCAGTTGTAAATTAGACACAAATCCATGTACTGATCTGCTCTGGCATATTTTGCATTTACATTTTTTCTTCTCTTGTCCTGTAACTATAATAAAGGTTGTATTCATGACGATGCCGCCTCAGATTTAGGAGAATCTAAGGCAGCAAACAGTCTCACTGTCAGATGAGTGCAGAAGCAGCATGTGGGCATAGCGGGGGTTGTGTAGAGGAGGTGGGGTCTGTCCTGTGTGTCGGCAGCCCGATGGATAGAACAGGGGCATAGCAGAGTGAGTATGAAAGGACACGCCGTGCAATGCAGACAGAAACTGCAGACATGCAGCAGCACAGAGCGGCATATATGTTTATAGAGGCTGCAGCAAAGAGGACTATTGATAAGGTAAGGAAGCTAAAAAAAGCAATGGCTGTCACATAAAGCTGCATGGTTGAATGTCTCTCTTTTTAATGCTCTTGTTTAAATGGGTTTTGCATTCTAATGTTTGTACTGTGTGCACGTCACAAGACTTTATAGTCTAGCAGAGGCTTCCAGCACACCGCTTTCATATTCATCACATTGCCGTTATTTTCACATACAACTTTCGATTTTAGCTGTGACCCACATGCAGCAGTTTAACTTTATCTATGTTAGAGATGTCCAAATGATAAGGAATATTTGAAAGGTGTTGGCATTACTTGTGTTTCACATGTGATTGTTTTCTCCAGGTGTATTAAGAATGACATCTTTGGAAAGCTGATATTAGGGATTACTCAAACATGTGACTGCACAACAACTCCAAGTGACTTTGAGGTCAAGTTTGCAGACCCTCAACATGGTCTCTCTGTGGAATATTTATTTTCTCTTCCCTCTCTCTTTGCTTCACTCGCTTCATGCCATAGCGTTAACTGGAGAAAATGCGAAAGAAACACAACAGCCAGACAGTGACACGGCAGGGCAGTTTCTGAAACAGCTCTCGGGTAGACCTCATGTAGCCGGTTTAGCACCAGGTGACCCCATGATTGCATCCATGGATGATGACTTCCTGGGTTCCCCTTTAAGTTGGTCCTCATCATCATCTGAGGACACAGATAGACAAGGTGTGATTGGTGAATACGGCGATTTACTGGAGAGCGCCGAGACATCTCTTTTATTTTCTAATGAGAAGGTACCTATACACAGACCCACAAAGGGTGCTACAGTAGATACTGCCCCCACAGAGAGAATGCGAACAATGAAGTCCTCATCAGCAAGCGTACCACCCAAGCAAACCCATGAACAAACATTAAAGAATCAGCCAACTGAGACCAACACCGCATCGATTTTGTATCCTAGAGAGACTGGAGAGAATCAGCCAACATTCCCAGGCTTTCAAAATCAAATGACTGATACTCACTTACCCTTTCTTCTCCCTGGCTCACTCCCATCACACACATCAGACCAGAACTCGACTTCATCACTGACCACTGGACCGGGGCCAGACACTCTTGGATGGACCACAGGCATTTCTGTTACCACAAAGGGAAAAAGAGATGGATTCATTGATATCACAGATCTTATTTTACAGAGAGAAACTGCCAGCATGGAGGCAAAAGAGGGTAAGAATCCTTTAATTATTTACAGCATCCCTACTTTAAATCTAAAGCTGAAACTATGGCCTATAGTGCATTTCAGTTTCCTTGCATAACCTCCAAAAACGTAGAATCCCCGTGTCACTGCAGTGTTGTATTCTGTATTCTGCTGGCAAACACTTTTTTTTTTACATTTACAAAATGGGTTGCATCATATTCTTCAAATGTCTCTCGCTCTAACTCCTTCAATTCTCTCCCCGTGTCTTTCGCATTCAAGTCTTTTAACACAGATTCTCCGATTTAAACTTACACTCTCCTGCTAAAGTAAAACATTTTATTCCCATTGCACTCAAAGGTTAGTGGATAAGGCTGCACACACACTGTTTACTGTACACACACACATACTGGCATTTGCTTGTCAAAGTAAATGTTGTGTCCACAAGCATATGAGAGGAGGACTTTGAAATAAATTAATAAGGAATTGGCTTCCTCCCGTGTATGCATTTAATAACACACATTTTAAGGGTAACAGCAAGTTTATTGAATAACTGCATCAAGATGGCGTATATATTAAACGTGTTCTTCTTTTTATTAGATTTCATAGACAGCAGAGTAAAAGCGCCATGCTTAAAAGTGCTCTCTGTTTGCTGCGTCTATACTGATGTAATTGCTTCACTACTAATGGAGGTCCAGAAATAGGACGCATTCCATTTATAACCAGTAGGTTCCCTGATTCAGATGGCCCTATGCAGCTTATTTCATGAAAAGAATAAGAAACTCACATTATTTTTGCTTGTTACAATATTAAAATCAGTCATAAAGCTCTTTCACATTATTAGAGATAACATACCATCTCTTGACTAATGCAAATTTACTTATAGCTACACAAAATGAGAGCAGGCACGAGGTCAATACTGGCTAATCAACACACATACAGTATCTCTCTTCCTCACTTTCACACGAACGCATATGCACACAACCTACTGCACATGCTCCCACTCTGTCTGTGACCCAGTTAGATTCCCAGTTACAAGCCTGTTCTGTTTTATTATGGATTAGCTTCACACACGGCAGATTACACCCTGCTCTCTTTTTAGAAAATGAAGATTGTGTGTAAAAATAAATTTGGCTTGTATCCAGAGGTTAGATTAGTACCAGTATGTTCATTTTATGAGGAGAAATTTGTCATTATTAAAAATGATATAACACATAAACACTACACAATACAAATAAAACTGCGCCAGTTGTGAAGAAAAAGTGCATCTTAAGCAAAGCCATGCTTTGAGCTCAATGCTAACACTGGCATTCTAACATGTCCATGATGACATGGATAAAGTATTGATGAAACTGACAGTTTAAAAGATGGATGTAGCTTATAGCGCCTTAAATCTGTATTCTATTGAATGGCCACCAGAGGGCAGTCTTATAGAAGTCTATAGAAAAACATCTCTGATTTGACCTGGTCCTGCTGAGTTAATAGGCTTTCACTCATTTCGAAACATATTAAACTGAAAAAAAAAAAAAAATAAAACATAT
>VUQR01001536.1:0-11691 GCA_015108515.1 Hemichromis elongatus | reverse complement strand
ATTTAATACTAGGTGTTAAAAAGCAGGATTGCCTGGGGTACACTGATTGGCTCTGAGCTAACAGATTCACACTCAGAACGACCCCTTCTCATCACAACCAGTTTCAAACCACCAGGATTGTAATAACGAAAAAACCTGAAGGCTTCAAATCAGTTACACTATAGCAATGTCCATCTTTTACACTGTCTGTGTATTACCATCTTATTTATGCAAGTTAGGATGCTTGCTCATTTGCCAACAAAAATAACTTAAATTAAGTATGTACTTAACTTTTCTACCTTTAATTTTCTGTTGACATAACCAATACGGCGTCAATGTTTTTTATTCTCTTGCTTTACAGATGACTCCAAGAATGATTCAAAAGCCAGAGGCCCAAGCCGGCTAGATGGTAACATGGACACACTTGCCACAACCTGCAAAACACTAAATCATTCCTGGACACCTACCTACCCAGAGGATTTTACTCACAACAAGGCTCTGCACCCATTTCTGGCTCTCACCCCTTCGTTTTTGGTCCCTTTGTATTCAGACTGGAACTCTGCCCTCGCTACGTGGGGATTTGCATGGGAAGCACATATCTATGGCCTGGGCTCTGTCTTCACTGTATTTGGCCTAATCTCTGCAGTCTGCCTGTTAGGGCTGCCCCTGAGGTGTCCCCCAGGAAGCCCATACTTCACAATGCTGCACTTGTTCATTTTGGCATTTGCAGGGACCCAAGCATTCTGTTTGCTTTACGATGCTTACAGTTACCAAGATCGTCTTTCCCCTGTGGTCTCTCTGCTGCTCTCCGAACTGCCATTGCCATGTTTAATCTCGGCATTTTCCCTTGCCTTCCTCCTTCTTTCCTTTCGTTTACGCAAGCATCTTTCACTTCCACCTGTTATTTCTGCCTCCTTCTCAGCCTTGCCAAAGCCTTGCTTGTTGCTATGTTTGGCCCTATTACATTTTATTATCTCTTTAGGGTGTTTTGGCATTTTTCAGCTCTTTCACAGCCTCCCGACTGTAATCCTGCTATTTCCTCAAGGTGTGTTTGTATGTCTCACCACCTTTCTCTCATGCTCATACCTCATCTTCTACTGTTTAACACAAGTCAGTAGTAGAAACATTTACAGGTTAAATGACAATGGAGAGAGTGGAGGATCTCCTGAAGTGATGCGACCTGCAATTTGCCCCTTTGCTAGTATGAAGGACTGGGGTAGGGCAGCAGGAGCTGGAGTAGGAACTTCTTTGTGTTTGTTAGGTTGTGGAGGCCTTCAGCTTTATGGGATCCTGCATGCCCTTGGTTTGGGTGGGGTTGATGGCCATGGGTTTCAGCCTTGGCCATGGTTTGGCTACCAGGTAGGCTGCAGACTCTGTGAGATTGGGGTGTGCCTAGGTTTGTCTGTCATTGGCACACATCCTCTTTTCTGTAACAACTCCAACAAGACCCTAGCACATCCGAGACCAGGATCTTGGTCCCGTCTATCCTGTGGCTCTCCTTCACGAATGCTCACCATAACCTCTCAGGATGGTGCAAATTCCCCGGTCCTCTCCCAGGGTAAGCAAGAAAAGCTGGTGGCCTGTGATGTTGTCGCCAAGGAGCAGTCAGAGGTTCTTCCTCTTTGCTCAATTGTGGAGCCTCCTGGAAATGTACCAGACTGTGTTCACAAACCCAGCCGAAGCAAAACTGTACTACCTCTCCCTACACCCCCAAACCCACCGCATAAACCTACAGCCTCAGTTGAGGCTTGCTTGTCGTCACTGGATAATTTAGGCCTCGAGACCGACTCGACTGTGGATCTGCGGCCCCCATCTCCCATAGACTTGTCACGCAGCATTGACCAAGCTCTGTTCAGCGAATCCTTGTTTTCTCATAGTATCTTTGGTTTCCCAAGACTGTTACCCGCTTCCTCAAGCCTTTCATTGAGCTCCCCTAACCAAGGTACATCGCAGCAAGGGCCAACCTCTGTAGGAAATACCCTTTACCGAACTTCTTCTTGTGGAGATGTAGATCAGGAGAACGCCCTGTCCAACTCCAGGTATTCTCGACCACAAGGCTATATGACAGCTCGTAGAAATCAACCATTATCACCAGACCAATGTGAATGGAAAGGGAGTGTTACTGGTTCAACCCAGGGCCTTTGCAGCCATTCCAAAGAAACAGGAAAGCTGCGATCACATTCATGGGCCAACAGAGGGCAAAATTTTACTCAGAGCAGCCTCCCACGTGCAATCCCCCACCTGCCATACCACAGACGTTACCGAACCCTGAGCTTAGCTTCCCAGGACAGTCGGGGTTCAGGCCGACTGGCAGGAACTAAACACCTGAGTGAAAGCAAACAGCTGGAATGGGATATGGCTGTACAAGCAGAGTTTGTCAGTGTGTGCAAACAAATCGATGCACTAAGTGTTTGCAGTGACACCATTGAATTGTAAGAAGCTAAAAAACAAAATAAAACTGGGTGTAACTGGAATATAAATTATGTAGATTTAACTTTATTTAGGTTAGATGGGGGAATTAAATCATAGTCTATATTTCAAAACAGTTATATATAGACCTAAAATATAAGCCAATATTTTTTTTGTAAATACTGTGCTGTTAATATTGTATATTAAAACAAAAAAAAAACCTGTTTATAAGATTGACTTCATTACGCTGTTTTCAGCAACTTGTTTCTTCCTTGCAGTATTGCTTTATTTGAGCAACATTATAATTTTAGTGTCCATTGAGATCGTATGCAAAATCAAACATCTGTTTCTAAAAAGTCATATTTGTGGCAAAGAAGTTAATCCAAGCAGGAGTTCAATTTTTTTGCTTTATTTTGTTATAGTGAAAATGGAGGATCGAGGAAATCTAGCAGCCATAGGACAAGCAAAAGTCACAAAGTTAAAGTTTGCGTTGTTGATACCTTGATGCGACATACTTGAAAGGGCTTAACTTTCTCTGCTTCCCTTGTCTAATAGTGTGCTAAAAGAATCGCAGTCTAAAAATATTAACCTTTTGAGGTTTCTTTGACTTTTGAGTGCCAAAGCATTCAAGTCACCGTTTAGTTTCCTTGAGCCATTTCTGGGTGTTTTCTTTTAAAAGTGGAATATCATTGAAGAATGAAAGCAACATCATTACTGTGCATGAATTTAAAGTGGTAACGAAACAATTTTTAAATAGTATGAAACTGTTGTTTGAAAAATTTATTATTTTAATTAATTTATTTAAATAAATATACATCCACTATATAACACAAGTTACATTAAATAAAAGTTTGATTCCTAGGTTGACCAAAGAAGAAGATGTTATTTATGGCATTATTTTTAATTAAGACATTACATTTGTCAACTAGTAAGAAGTTTAACCAACTGGTGACAAATAGTTTGCAAAATTGAAAATTAATTGTCAAACCAAATATGTTGAGTATCGCACAGAAAAAAGGAGAAATTAAATTAATTTACAAATGATATTTTTAAAGATCACTAGAAATAAATAAATCAAAGGTGGAATATTGTTTTTTTTTTTCTACTGCAATACTAGAGAATCCATTACCATAGACCTTTTTTGGTTTTATTATCATTTTTTTTAATACTGAGCCTGGGAAATAAAGACAAATAATCAACTATGCTATATACTACAGTGTTCTTAATGATACCCTTTTGCAAAATAACATTTTTAAAGAATAAAGCATGTACTATAAAGCTAAGTGGAACTTTGGTTGACAATAAAAATATGATGTATGAAAACTGTGAATACTCTTCTTTGAATCAAGCATTAACATTAAAATAAGAGTAAAGTTGAAAGTGAGAGTGTAAATTGCTTTTTGAAGGCACTCCCTATTTGAAGTGCTCGTTTATAAATTAAGGCTGATGTTTTTTTCGTCCCTTCTATTACAGAGCAGTACAGAGCTCACTGACACGCATCAGAGAAATGACGTGAGTGACAAACCTGTGCACTAATAACATCATAAGAATTTTACTTTTCTGTGTTTATTATTACACCTTGCTTGCTACTGTTATATATAAGAGAGAAAGAGAACTAAAAGTATGTATTATAGCTCTGTGCACTGTCATTTACTTGATTTCCTGCAAAAAAAGGGAGGGGGGGGGTAGATGCTAATACAGTAAATGAGCAAGGAAACATATGGTACTATTCTCAACAGCACAGCAAATATATCATGACAAGTTTGTTCCATACTTTTTCTTGTTGAAAGGGAACAACAGAATAGGTATTTACACCTTAACCTAAGAGGGAGAACAACAGATTAAGAGTTGGTGACCATCCTCTAAAACTCTGTTCTTTGGCCCAATCCTTTTAGGCTCTTTGAACTTAAAGAGAGTTGCTTTGGGGGTCAGAGCTTGGACATCAATGAACAGAAGGTCACAGAACAGTTGTGTTTAGACTTTAGAGCGTAGAAGTCACAGGAGCTTAATTTGTTGAAGTCTGATCACATGCGCCCGGTGCATCTGCTCATAGCTGCTGGGGTCGGGACGTTGGGTCCCGATCGGGTGTTTCCTCTTCCACCTGTTTCAGTAAATCCGCTTCTCATAACTACATGTGGAATAGAAAAAAAAAGAGGGAAAGCATAAACTTTACAGTTAAAAAGATGAATAAAGATTGAATTAAAAAAATAGGAGGAGATGGGGGGATGATTACTTACATGGCACAAAAGAATATCTAATATGATAGCATGAGTAAGAAAAAGAAAAAGACCATTTTGATACTGCTGATGGTAAATTAGTGGACATTTAACAATGAAGCATATCTAACAACAGCATTTTCACATACTGTCACTGGTATCAAAATGCTTAGACCAGCGATCCCCAACCTTTTTTGCGCCACGGACTGGTTTATGTCCAACAATAGGTGCCACAGATAAATATAACAAAATAAAACTGGTACTGGTACCAAAAAAAAAGAACATTTATTTATAACACACGGCAAAAGACACAGGGAAACTGAGTTAACGATAAAAACAATAAATGTTAATGATAAAAACCAACAAAAACCCTGCAAACCATACATTTCACACCCGAACCTCAACTCTCGCGGCCCGGTACCAAACAGCTCTCGGACAGGTACCGGTCCATGGCCAGGGGGGTTGGAGACCGCTGGCTTAGACAACAGAAACAGAAATGCAAAAGAAATACATGGTGCAAGCAGGGGTTGCAGCAGAGGGGTAAAGGTCACCTGAAGCAAACGGTTACAGGTCAGACTTACGAGTGAAGCCCATGGACTCCACCTTCCATCTGAGCCGACATGGTCCTCTTCTCAAACTTTAGTTCTCCAGAATACATCATTGACCTGGAGACAGATCACAAGAGGATGCTTGGTGAAAGCCTTCACCTAGTAAATCTCACACTAAACAGATGCACAATTTGACACTTACCGTAAAATGGACAAACTTTTGGCTCCTATGTCCTGACAACCATGTTGGATGCCAGCAATGAGGTAGGGAACAAACTTATGAATAGAGCCTTTGTCTTGTACTGATCCCGAAACACCTTGAGCCACCTTTACCTTATCTCCCTCACTGGGCACACAAATAGAGTTCACGTGATTAACGAGGTAAAACTTTTCCAGACTAAATGTTTTCCAGTAAAAATCTCACCTAAAGTAGCGTTTCTGGCTGTTATTTTTCTCCATGGCATCTAAGGAGCCCATTCCTCTGTACTTTTTCAGGCGCACACCATCAGAAAAGAAATATTCTCCTGGAGCTTCAGTAGTTGCTGCTAGCAATGACCCCATCATCACTGAGGAGGGGGGAAAAAGACTGAATAGCTGACTCAATTGTCCACTGGCTAATCCAAGTGTACACACAAATTTAATACCCAGAGAAATTGGGAGACAAATGCTTTCGTTTACCTGTAGATGCTCCCAGGGCAAGAGCTTTTACCACATGTCCAACAGTTTGAATGCCTCCATCAGCAATTACCGGCACTCCAAAACGTCTGGCATACTCCGCGACTTTGTACACTGATGTACCTTGAGGCCTTCCACACGCCATTACTGAGAAACAAGACCACAATGTGATGGTTGGGAGCAAAATATCCTCAATACCGTGACATTCATACATTTTCAAGTCCCATGATTAAGTCTGATCGTACCTTCCTGTGTGATACAGATAGAGCCACAGCCCATCCCCACCCTCAGGGCATCCACACCGGCATCTATGAGGTTTTTAGCCTGAGCAGCTGTCACCACTAGAGAGAGACAGAGGCACAGGAAAGTGACAAAGAAAGGCACAAATGTAGAAGATGAATTCAAGAAGAAAGTCCAGAGTAAAGAAAGGGTGCTCACCATTTCCTCCAACCACTTGTAGTTCGGGATATTTATGCTTGATGTAGTTTATCATGTTAATTTGATAGACTGAGTTTCCTTGAGAAGAGTCCTGTAATAATAATAATAATAATAATAAAAAATTACGGGAAAATGACTTAAGACAGGTCAAACACCCATACCTGCTCTGTAGTTCCATTTATCTTGTGATCAACATGAGACCAGTGACTTAACTGACTATATGTGATCTGATCAAATAATATAATCAAATCCTAGATTGACCAAAAGCTTAATTACAGTACAATCAAAACTTACCAGGACAACAACATCGACTCCAGCCTGCACAAGGAGGTCCAGTCTGTATTTGTCATCCTCCCTGGTACCGATGGCAGCTCCACACAGCAACTGTTTACGAGAGTCCTTGGAAGCCAGAGGGTAATCTCTGTTCTTCTTCAAATCAGTCCTGGCGATAATGGCGATGAGCTCATCGTTGTCATTAACTATGGGTAGCTTACCTAGGAGAATGAAAAAGGAAAGGAAAGGCCAAATATGCTAGAATCAAAATTATGATTGCTACCTATATAGCAGAGTTACCCTTTAAAGTTTTACCTTTTTTGCTACGTTGCAGTATATCGTTAGCTTCTTTTAGTGTGACTCCAGCTGGTGCAACAACTAGATCTTCTCTTTTTGTCATTGCCTGCATCAGAAAATAACCATGCGACCACACACCCACTCGTTTGATATTACAATTCCTGATAGATCATGTCCTAAAAAAATATACAAATTCTTGCAGAAACGTCTACAACATTTATACACTCACTTCTTCAAGGGGTTGGTCGTGGTCCTTCTCAGACAGAAAATCGATATCCCTGGAGGTAACTATGCCGACCAGCTTGCTGCCCATCTTGCCAGTCTCTGTAATCGGGATCCCAGAGAAACCATGGCGTAACTTGGCCTCGAACACATCGCCTACTGTGTGACGGGGACTCATCACCACCGGGTCTGTAATAAATCCCTGCTCAAATTTCTAGCAAAAACAAAAAGATGAATGTTGAGTGATAATTAATTTCCATATCTGATGGCTGTTGGGGGGCTTCACAGATCAAAAATGATTTCATGTATTTAATTAGAGCACATGTGTGAAGTGACCTTTTCTATCTCACCTTCACTTTGCGCACCTCATTGGCCTGGAACTCAGCAGTGGAGTTATGATGAATTATTCCAATCCCTCCCGTCAGCTGAACTCAACCAATCAGAGACAGGATCATGTGGTAAATAACTTTAAAATGTGTACTTTTTAACAGCTTTTGAGAAGTACCTACTCAGCTATTAAGGATGATGTATGTAACACTCTGCGATGTTTGTACTCACTGCCATGGCGATGGCCATGGATGACTCTGTGACTGTATCCATAGGAGATGAAATGAGAGGCGTCTTCAGGGTAATCTTTCGTGTCAGTGCTGAAGTTAGATCCTTAAAAGTTCAATACATTTTAAACAAATTTACCACCTCATACTGCAACACTAATGTCTACAACAAGTATTTTAGCAAATTAAATCTGAAATGTTAACGTATTCTTAAATGGCTCATTTGTCCTGCAGTGAGCCAGTTTGGATGCATGAGAAGTGGAGTTGCTGAACTAACCAGCTGAGTGTTTAAAGGACCCAGGTGGCTTCCTCGAACACCTGCTATCCAGCAATAACCCATGTGATCTAGTCATGAAATTAATTTAATGTCCCAGCAGAGTTCAAAAAGATTAACACAGTGCAGGTAAAATAAACAACCCTGTGCTCATGCACCTTTAACTAAGCAACACAACAAAGAGTTAGGGACTGATTACAGCACCACCTTAATATCAGCAATATGAAATATAATGAGTTAAAGGACACCGTGTTTGAAGCACACAAAGCTCCCTTTGCTTGCGACATTTTTGTGTTGCCATTCACCAAAGCAGCAACCTCACAGGGATTACAGCAACTAGTGTTGTGACATAACCCATATTGAAGAACCCTAATCCCAACTACATCACAAATTTACGAGCCGTACACTGAGAAAGTTTGAACAGTAGGCTATGTTTACTATATCATGATGACACTTACCACCTCATCAGAAGTGAAATCTATGAAACCGGGGAGGATCAAGAAGTCACTGAAAGGAGAGAGGTGACAGAAGTGGAGAGAAAATCATGATAACTATGACGTATTGCACAAATTAAATTGGAAATCATTTTTCAGTGGGGTCACATCACGTCAGCACGTTGATTTGATCTCAGCTCTCAGTGATCACTACATCATCACATGAGTTGTTAACACTCATGGGTCGGATGTCATCTATCTCCAAACTCGACCCTCGCTTTGATCTCAGCTACTCACCTGTAAAGTTTTTCCAATCTTCCACAGTTGCGATGCTACCGTGCTGACAAACTCAACACCACCTTTTTGGTGCTTCCTGCTATTTGCAGGTGTCGCCAGGACCACTTTTTGCCATGAGGAAACACACAAAGACTTAACTGAAAAAACAAAACCAGTCTCACTGTTGCGACTGGTAACCAGCATTCAATATTAATTGTGACAGCGACCATCAAAACACTTGTAAAACTACCTCTTATAGTTGTGTATGTGAACTATATGGTTTGCAGCCATTCCATATTTTATTTTTTAGCTGACAGTAAGCAGCAACAATCTGTCTGCAGCACACTGAAATGTTCTGCATTTATCCTCAGCACACTGATAAACCCTACACATAGCCCCATTAAGGAAACTACCCTGACAGCCATTAAAGCACTGATATGTGCAGGACACACACACACTCTTTGACAGACGCTGCTTTTAATGTCTGTACCACCACTCAAGAGTCATCCTTGAAAGTAGTATAATGCGTAATAATCCCCCCATATAAATCCTGAGCAGATGTGTCATCACTGATATTAATAAACATTTAATGGAAGATATGAGATAACGGTGTATATGTGTGTTTCTTTAGGTGCACATGGATCTGTGCCGTGAATGTATTTTTGTGTGTAAGGTTGTTTTGTTTCTTCTTTTTAAATTTAGCATTTCTTACTTGTATGTAAGTCCATCACCGATAGCAAAAAGTTGTTGTGCTGTGAGTCCATCCTCGGGAACGTAACCCGTGCCCCCGCTGATCAAGTAGTCAGCCATGCTGAAATTTTAAAAAACCACACACACATACACTCATCGTGATGCTGAGAATATGAGTTAGCCACGGCTACATCTGAATACTCAGTAAAATACTGGTATATGCCAATGAAAAGATAACACCATTATTTATTTATGTAGCTTTAAATTGACATTAATTTGTTCCTGTTGCAGATTTTTCAAACATTTAAGTGAATATTTTATTATTTTGTCCGTTAAATTTGCTGATTGAAAACAGTGCACCTAAATCAGGAGAAAGTGTATTTTTACTAAAAATAAAGGTATGGTTGATTAGTCAGCAGTTAAATCCATTTCAAAAAGCATGTGGCTCATCTGTCTCTGTTTTTTACACACATACTGTAACTAGATCCTATTACAAATGCTGGAGAGAAGACAGGAAAAGCAAACAAAAGGGAATCTGTCCTTGTCAATGGTAACTCCTTCTATACACCTATGACGGCAGTACAGTAGGTAAGAGGATTTGGTAGGCTGCCCAGGTAGCTGATAAATGAGCTTGTAATGCGCACAGCCAAAGCAACTAGAAAGTGAAAACAGCTCAGTCCCTACTGAAAGTGCAATGTTTACAAGTTATATTTTTCATAGTATCGCATCTGCAGACCAGAGAAGCGTGTGTCGTTGCAGCGTGTGAAGATTGCTAATAGACCCCTGTAGAGTATGACACTGACCTCTCTGGTTCATACCCAGCTTGAATGCGCGTAGCGCTGTATCGCTGAGCTGCTGTCTCATGACCATGTCCATGTAGCACAGGGTGGGCATATCCCCCATACGGGTGAGGTTGCTCCCCATCTCTGTTTGAGGGACGTGGCCGTGCTGGTTCCATGTCTCCAACAATCCTTCGGTAGTCAATGAGGTAACTGTCCCTTTCTCCATCTCCGAAGCGGTCATAAGCATGACCTTCCATCTCTATGAAATCCAGGGCTCTCACCTCCACGGTGCCCGACCACCTATCACACACTCTTTAAGCACTCGTGACTTGTTTCATGCACACAAGTAGAATCACACCTTCACGCTGCAAGTAAACAGTGGCCTCAGCAAACCCCGGGAGACACCCTCTAACGCAGTCAATGCTTTGAGTGCATGTTCACACAAACACCTTTCAGATACACCTGATATGGGAGTAAGCTATCGTGCCACTCGAGACTTGCAAATGACAAACCTGTAGAAAAAAAAAGAAGAAACAGCAACAAAAATCTTTAACAAATTGTCCACAGCTGAGTTTGTATTCCAGTTAGTTATCATTTATCCGTGGAAGCCAATAAGGCCCTCAGACAGTGGATAGTCTTTGCCCACCTGTTGATAAAGGCCGCTATCGTGGCAAAGCAAATTTAGACTCTCCTGTATGCTCCCCAGCTAAAGGGACAAGCAGCCCCAGGAGTGGCGAGTCAAGCCTTGCTTAGGCAGCAGAGATTCGTCCCCCTGGAGGTGCAGAACTTGCTTGGCTATCCCTACGGCTGGGAGCTTCTCTCTACTCTATTCTCCTGATGCCTGCTGAGCTTAACTCTGAATCTGACAGTAGCAGACGTCACTCTTCCACAAAGAGGATTGGGAGCATTAATGCAAAATGGGGTGGGGTGAGATGGGTGTTGGGTGGAGAGTAGGTAGTAGGACTGAGGAAGAGAAGGATGGGTCAAGATGACACTTGAATACACTTTCCTCACAGGGGATTACCATGTTGTGACGGTCTGTGTGCGCGCGCGTGTGTGTAGACAGAGCTGTGAATGAGACAAGGTCAAACCCCAGAATACAAACAAACTTCCTGTCTTCGAGACATGAGACAGAGAATAACTTTTAAGGACTTAATGCTGTGTAATTAGTTTGTCAGACTTAAAATTTGGGAGTGGCTTGTATACCATGGCACTAATATTTATCATGGCAGTACAACAACAGAATTCTATAAATACTTTCTTATATTATGAGGTTTTAATTAATAGAATCTACCAGATTAACATATTTGAAATGTCTTTTCTGGCTGCTGAGGGAGCTTTTTAATCTTGAATCAGTTAATTGTTTGGACTATTCATTGAGAGAGAGAGAGTAGGAACTTTGCTGCCTAGAGTGCTTTCAGTAACATCATCTACAGGTGACTGACTGACTGCTTGTGACAGTTACCGAGGGATTGAACCAGAAAAGCCTCTTAGAATGTCTCTCTCTCTCTCTCTCTCTCTCTCTACTGTATGTCTCTCATTCTCTCACAGTTGCTCCCTTCCTCCCATGGGATAAAGGAAAAAACAACGCCTCCAATTTATAATGAATGTGACAGAATGTTAA
>VUQR01001535.1:11325-26761 GCA_015108515.1 Hemichromis elongatus | reverse complement strand
TATATTGGTAATGTTAATTTTTTATCTTAACAGAATGTCTTTTGGGGGTAATCAGTTTAGCTTAAAATACTTTATAGTTATCCAAAGAGTACGTAGGAAGGATCTAAATGTCAGAAGGTCACTAGAAGATGAGAGGTTAATGAACTGAAACTAAACAAAATAAGATTTTTGGATTTTTACAGCTACTTTTAAATATTATAACTTACCAAAGTCCTGTCACCTTTTTCCAAAGTCTTTCACCAACGCCTAAAATATGGTCTAAACAGTAATGGGACACATGCGCACACACACCCACACCCACACACACACACACACACTAACACACACACACACACACCTACACACACACACACACACAATAGCATCAAGCAGCATTTCAATGGGAAAGAAAAGTGATTGAAGTGACTTTCAATGTGGCATAATTGTTGGTGCAACATGGGCTGGTCTGAGTATTTCAGAAACTGATGATCTACAGGGAGTTTCCCACACAATCATCTCAAAGCTTCATAGAGAATGGCATGAAAAAGAAAAAAATCCAGCGAGCAACATTTCTCTGGGTGAAAATGACTCGTTAATGGCAGCAGTAAGACGAGAATGACCAGACTGCTATGATGCAACGTATGCAGAAGAGCATTTTTGAACAGAGAACATGTCGAACCATGAAGCAGGTGGGCTACGGCAGCACACATGGGCTCCAAAATCTGACAACAGAAGATTGAAAAAACGTCACCTCGTCTGATGAGCCTCGATTTCTGCTGCGATATTCAAATTGTAGGGTCAAAGTGACATAAAAACTATGAAAGCTTGAATCAAACCTGACTTGTATCAACAATTCAGGCTGATAGTGGTGTAATGGTGTAGGTCACGGGTGGCCAACTCCAGGCCTCGAGAGCCAGTGTCCTGCAGGTTTTAGATATCACCCTGGGTCAACACACCTGAGTCAAAGGATTAGTTTATTGGGCCTGTCCTACACTCCTACACTCCTGGTGTAGGTAATATTTTTTTGACACACTTTGTTCCCCTTAGTACTAAATGAATGTTTTGAACTCAGTGCCTCAGTGCCACCCGAGTAGAGTTTCTGACCATATCCATCCCTTTATGGCCGTAGTACCCGTCTTCTAATGGCTGGTTCCAGCAGGAATGTAGGTACATGATGTCGTAAAGAAATAGATACAAATGAATGATGTAGTGCACTGTGCAAAAGTTTGGTTTTAACGATATCACAATGACTTTCCAAAGTGCAGTTTAGTGCCTTTAAAATGTCACCAGTTCACCTAGGTACACACGCACACCGTTTTTGAAGTACATGGCAGGTGGGTTGTTTCCAGTACCATGGAGTTTATTGTGGATTTAGTCTGCCTTTTCGTGTGATCACAGGCTGTCTCTGATAGGCTGAGATCATACCATCTGCTGCAGGACTCCGTGTTCTTCTTGTCACAAAGTATCATGCTGCATAATGACTTTTGGAGCCCAGTCAGACGCCTCCCTCACGATACCATGCTCTGGATAAGAATCAATGAATCAACAGTGCCTAAAATTTTTGCACAGTACTGCATCTAGTAGGCCTCGCACATACACGCAAAACAAAAACACACGACTCTCTGTCTCTGTACAAGCAGCAGAGATAAGGACAGTGTAATGGAAGATAAACAAGGGCAGGAGGAATAATTAGAAACATAAATGTTTGGTATTTGTGATGGTGATATGATGATATATGAGTTCTGCTGCCTGCTGGCCCTTCCAAGGAGTTCACAGAGGTCATTTCGGAACGTTCTAGAACATTCCACCGCATTCTGATGGGAATCCCAGATCTGCCAGTGTAGCTGTCAATTATATCCAGATTTTCAACTTTACTGGGGCCTCAATGCCACATCAATACTGCAATACCATCCCTTCATCTATCTCTGTCCCTCCTCCCTTCTTTCCACACTGGCACAATAGCAAGAACAATGCCAGGGTGCCACCACATCAAACACCGACGGGAGAGCAAGAGAGAGCTGGAGGGACAGACAGGGAGAGACAGAGAATTACAGTGTGGGTCGAAATCTGATTGTGCATCAAAGCAAAACTGAGGGGAAAAACTTCCTCTTAAACTGATTATATATCCATGAGAAGAAAAACCACAATGTCTCTCTCTCTGTCGCTCTCTCTCAATGTGTTGCTCTTTCTCTGTGTCTTTGTCTGTCTCATGGTGCCAATTGTCTACACGCTACCAGTGTCTACTTTTACACATTGCTATCAAAGCCATTTCTGTGGGATCGAATCCAGCGTTCCATACGGTTTTTCACTCGCCTTTCTTTTTCTTCATTAGTACTTTTGATGCTGCGCATTCTAGCAGGCTCTGAACCAGTGAAAATGTTTCGATTCGGCATTCAGAAACCAATGCAATTAGCAGTTTTAAAGGGTTAATACGCTCTAAAGGAAACTTGACATGCTTTCCTTAATCTCTGACAGCTTATTCCATATTTGAGGACATCAGCCGTGTCAGTTTTGGGGGATAAGGACATATTTTCCTCATTAGAACAGTTGGCACAGCAGTGAATTGCATTTCAGATTCATGGAAAAGCACAAACAGGCTTTTTTTTTTTTCCATCCAAAAAGTTGATCATCGTTGACCATTTGCGAGAGAACTGGTGACGCTCAGATAAAGCTCAGCCTGTGTGCATTAAGTTTGAAGAGGCATGCACGAGAAGCAAAAATATGTGTTGGACAGTATTTTTTGCATTAAATATGTTTTTTTTGTACAATAAAAGCATTGGAAGTGAGAAGATACAAAAGCAAAGAATAAATACCTTCCTACTGATTAGTGATATCACACTAATGACATTTTTACAGTGTAATAAGGTTCCAAGTTGCCTCAAGCAAAGATTAAAAAAGGCTTTAGACAGTGCATTTATACTAGCAGGTGATCAAAGTCACTATTATGAAGGAGATAGAAGTTTAGAAGAAGTTTGTTAATTTAATATGAGATTTACTTGTTGTAAGAACTACAATTTCATGTCTGAAGGTATATTTTTGTGTGTGTGTGAGGCTTTGGAGAAGCATTGTGAAGACAGGGATTCATCCTTTGATAAGGCTTAGATCTGACCATTAGTTAGCACAGTCACCCAACAACAGGAAATTTCCCAGTTCAAATCCCGACTGGAGCTGTTATGTATGCCTGCATGGGCTTCCCTCATCCAAAGATCTGAATGTGTCATAGATTAAGTGGTTACACTATTCACTATATAGTAAGGCACTGTTTGAATGTACGGTTAAATGTGGCTTGCAATCTTCTGGTGGTGTCTATTCAAACTGTGTGGTCAGCGTGACTAGAAAAGCACTAATAGCAGTCTGTAATTAGTGCTAATGTAATGAACCAAAGTTTTACTCACTAAAACGGAAGCACGGCGCGTTGTACTACACAGGCAGGACACATTATTTGCTTGATACGTCCATTACAATGTTTCAAACGTGGTAAATAATGTAAGGTCAGCAGACAGTGATCAGCTCAAGCTGCCTACATTGGTACACCTATCAGTCAAACACCCTTCCCTTTAACCTTGAACCAAATCAAAGGTGAATGACTGGTTATATTAGTCACTGGCTCTTACCCTCTGGAAAGGCCCATGTAGATTTTCCTGAAATCAACTCCCTGAAACAAAGTGTTTAAACATTAAGACACTGAGAAACGAGGCAAATAGGGTAGTCGTTTCAAGCGTTTAAGGGTGCCACAGCTTCTTCATTGGAAAATATGCTTTGCTTTAACGAATACAGGTTAGAAAGCTAATTTTTCTAAGTTACTTCTGTGCCATTTTCCACCCCATCTAATAGTGAGTGCAGCAGTTCACATTTTGAATGCACCTATTCACACTCCAGAGGTCACATAACTTAAAATGTAATTATAGGTCGTAATAAGAAATTTCATAAACAACCTATGTTGTCATTTTCCGGGGTAGGACTATCTCACATAATCGTAAAAAACACACAGTCGCTCATACGCTCTCACAGACCGACAACACCCTCTCTAGCAGCTTGCAGCCTGAAGCAGTGTCCTTGACTGTGAGGGATGTTGTAAATCCTCCAAAGCGGTTGTATATTCCTTGCGAATCACATTCAAGTTTTGGCTGCGACTAGCTACCAGTCATCTATCTCTGTGCACAACAGGTTGATAAGAAATTTGTTTGTACAATACCGGGTCCCCTGACTTCTACCTCGCCACTGTCACTGTTTTAATCTCGATTTACAGGTGAGAATTAGTGGTATTTACGGAAAGCCCCCCTCATTCACATTTCACCATTACTATTCAGAAACACAGACACAACACAAGCATGGGGAAAACTGATCATCTGACACTTTTTGCAAATCACTTCCTTCTCCAGCTTGCTTTATTCCTCAATGATGCCAATCACTTGTCAAAAAGCAGGAAATAAAGATTTATGTTTAAAGTTTAATTAATACATAATGGTATGAGTCATCACTGTCAGTAGTACATGCCATGCTAAAGTGTTCTTTGTGCTGTTGATCAACTCATACTCTAACTGCCTAAAGTATCCACTCACCTGCCTTGACACACGCACCTACATACACGCACACCTACACACACACACACACACCAGGGATCTACCCTTCTTAATCCATAGGGTTTAAAATGAAAACTGTGCAGGCCAATCGAGTTCTTCCACATCAAACTTGCTCCTTTGTGTCTTTATGTATCTTGCTTTGTGCACTGGTGCACAGTCATGTTGGGACAGGAATGGACCATCCCCAAACATGAAATTGTCCAAAATGTCTTGGTACGGTGGAGCATTAGGAGTTCCATTCACTGGAACTAATAATGCTCCCCCTTTTGCCACTTGCCACAATGCAGTCAGACAAGTACCGTTCTCCTGGCAACCACCAAACCCAGACTCGTCCATTGGCTTGCCAGACCGAGAAGTATGACTCGTCACTTCAGAGAACGACTCCAGTGCTCGACCCAGTGCCAGCTTTGTTTACATCACTGCTACTAATGCTTTGAATTGCGCTTGGTGACGTAAGACTTAGGTGCAGCTGCTTTGCCATTTCATGCACCGTTCTTGTGCTAATCTGAAGGACACATAAAGTTCGGAGGTCTATAGTGACTGACGACCTCTCTGATGAACCTGCTCGGTGACTTTACATATCCTAACACTTAGTGGCTGAGTTACTATCCCGATCTTTTCCACTTTGTTCCACTTTGTTGTAACACCACTAACAGCTGAATGTAAAGTATTTAGTAGTGAGGAAATTTCGCAACTTTACATGTTGCACAGGTGGTATCCTATACTACCACCATGCTGGAATTCACTAAGCTCCTGAGAGCGACCCATATTTTCACGAATTTTGCACTGAAAAAGGAAAAAACAGGAGTGATAGATGTCTATATGCTAAAAAGCGCTGGTTTCGAAGCATGCATATTCAACTATTGCGGCTTTAAATGTGATGTTCATAAATCATTAAAATGATTCAAATGATATAATGCTTTTATAAGGTGTTAAAGAGGTATAAAAGCTACACACTGGTTATTTTAGTGTGTTGGTAGACAGTTGCAAGGCAATCTGACAACATCATAATATGTGGTATAGATAAGAACCTTCAGAACCTAAGCTACAGCTGTGTGCTGAGTCTGGTAGCTCAGCTCCCAAAAATGTAGAAGGAGTTTGCAGACAAAGAAATAAACAAACAGACGTACAGAGATTTTCAGTGGTATGGTAGAATATTGGTCTCGGGCCTAAATTGGGTTAATTCTGATTGGATCAAGAAAGCAAATCAGCAAAATCAAGACCACACGTACTGTCATAATCTTTGTGTTTTGGAATGTAATATTATTTGATTTTGACCCCTGTTAAATGGGTTAGTTTTGTTGCATTTAGTTTCTCCTGTCGCCTGTGTTCTCAAGTGTTTGTCGAAAAGTTTGTTGTTAGTCATCGCATCTAACTGGATTTGTGTGTCACATGTCTTCTTCTAGTTTCATTCTAGTGGAATTTTCTGCCTCATCCTCATTACTTTCACTTGTATTTGATTGCTCTCACCTGGATCTTTGCTCCCAAATGTTTATTTGCAGGGGAAGATTTTATTTTTTTAAACTTAAAATTCACATTTGACGCTGTTAGCTGCGTTCGCTGTCTGTATTTTGGTCACTTCTGAACTGTTCATTACATCTACAACAATAGGAGGGTTTATGTGCATAACCATTAAAAAAAAAACAAAGCAGACTTCAAATCCATAAAAACAAAAATCATACATATTTGCACGTTCACAAGCCAGAAACACACAAGTGGTTCTGCCTTAGTTGGTTTCACGCAGACATAAGCAAACACACATACAGAGACATATTTCTGCCTATAAACCACGCTCATCCATCATCTTAGCTAATGTCACATGGGTAAACTGTCTATGACGACACATGATGTTAATTTATCATATCCCCAGTGCGTGTGTGTGTGTGTAGAGTGTACTCTATTCTTTTCTCATCTTCTCCTTTGTATCTCTTTGAGCTTTGTCTTTGCGTTTATATGACATTAAATCTCACGTATACATAAGCAAGAAAGATTTGGTGTGGTGGGCACTTGCTGTGGTCTGACTCGATGTGTGTTCACATGTATATGGATTTAATAACTGAAACTAAAATTCCAGTTTTTATTCAGAAAGCATGTAACAAGACAGCTTTTAAAAACACAGCTCTAAAATTGTTTTTTTTTAAGATTTCTCTTATATTCAGAGCCACAAAAAAAGCTAACTTGAACACAGCAATGATTCAAAACAAGCAAACAACAGGGTTTGAAGAGCAACATATGTATGTAATTCTGTCTGATTTTCTATTCTCTTTCATCTTTGTATTTTGCAAATGCCGGCTAAAAACAACAGCTTCTCTCTCTCTTTTTTTTTTTTTTTTTGCCTTTTCAGGTGTTTACAAGAAGAAAATCTTAGTAAAATTAAACTGCTCTTTTCCTCCACATGAAAAATCATTGAAAACATTTTGTGTGAGCTATCTTAATTCTGTCCATTTCATGCACTTTATCTTTTCTTTGTGCTTGAAAAGAGACTCTCGTCTTTTGACTTTATATCATAAATAAATGTCATCGAAAGGGAAAATTGAATAGCCCGAGACAGATATAGTTCATTTAATTCAAGGTTAATCAAATGTAATATCGTCTGCTCCTTTGCATCCATAATATGCTCCATGAATCCCTTCATTTGCCTTTTGTTGTGGGAAAAATGATTAAGACCTTGGCTGACAACATTTTGACACATTAACAGGATCCTTCATTGTAATAATAATAATGACAATTTCCTCACAGTGGAAATTACACATTTCGTTTTTGGCACGAGGATGTTATTTTTCCAATCTGTGTCATTTTTTTTCTAAATCAAATTTTTATAATTTAGCAAGCCGTCTAGTCGTCATTGTCATTATCAGTGCTTTTGTTCTTCTCTCTGTTTGTACTATGTGTTATAGCAGTTTTTTTTACACATGTGGCAAAACTTGATCAAAGTACTTGAAGATTCAGTGTTACTCTAATGTGCAAAAGTCTCGAGCCATCCTGGATGTCTTTATGTTTTGTTTCCAAGGCGATAGACACTTTTTTAAGGTGGTCTTGAGCAATAGTTCTCCAGGCTTTCTGAATCTCTTTCACAGTTTTTCTTTGGACATTGCATTCGTTTAGATGCATGTTATGTGTTTATTTTTTTTGTTAAACCACTGAACCATAGAATAAACCAGTGTTATGCCTGCACATTACAGACAACTTACCAAAGAACCAACTTTAAATGGTATCTTTATGTACTTTGTTACTAGCCATCTGTTGCAAAACTTTGAGGTGTTCAGTGTGTCCTTAAAAAATGAGAAAAACTGGACAAAAAAGGGAAAAGATTCAGCAAAGACCTAAAACAGGACGTAATAAATGCATCTGGGCCTTCAGTTGATCTGTCTTTCAGAAATGGTCTCAGTGTCTATCAAGATGCCGTTCTTTAGAAAGGGAAATGGAGAAAAAGCTGAGATGTGAAGAACTGCATAAGAACTGCATTGAAAATCGCTGGTAACAGGTCTTGTGGAGGAACGGATCAATGCAAATTTGAAAATCAAATTCTCATCCTTACCTGCAGAAGAGGTCAGGAGAGCTGTACAACCACGAGACACGGCGGAGGCTCTGTCATGGTTTGGGTGTGCATTTCAGCTTACGGTGTTAGGGAATGGGTCAAAATTGATGGAAGTGTGAATGCCGACAAATAACATCAGATTTGGATCCACTATTCAATATCAAGCATACACACAGTCATGGATTGGCCTCACCAGAGGCTGAATCTCATCATTATCAAAGCAGCGTGGGATCATGTTGACTGATAACAGAACAAAAGGCACAAACATCCAAAGAAGAGCTTTGAATGTTCTTCGAAAATCCTGGAGCACTTTTCCTGAAGATTACTTAAAGACATTACAAGAAATCTTGCCTAAGAGAGTTCAGGCTGCATTAATAAATAAAGATTGTCATATCAAATATTGACTTTCAAGATCATTAGAATTGCACATACTCTTTTTTGCCTTACATACTGTATTTTTATGCAAGTTTGCGCATGTTTCAATAAATTCCTGCACCTATTTCCCTATAAAGAAATAAGGTGTGGTTTAAGACTTTTTTTCACAGCACTGGATGTGTATATAAAGTGGTGAGTGGATCGCTCTCCTTTTCCTCTCCATCACTGTCTCTTTTCTTCTTCCCCTTCTTTCTACTTCAACCCACCCAAATGTTATCATCCTCTCTATTGGTCAGAAGCAGTGACACCGATATGCAGACTGGGTCTTTGCATGTCAATAGGAATGTATATTTGTGTGTGTGTGTGTGTGTGTGAGAGAGAGAGAGAGAGCGAGAGAGAAAGAGAGAAAAGGGGGTGATGATGATGATGAATAAGGCTCAGGAGAGGAGAGAGAGAATTACCTCTGAGCATGAGGGAGTGAAATATAGATGGAAGAAAGTCAGGGGAAAAAAGACACTGAACTGGAGAGAGAAGAAGTGATAACACGAAGTGAGCTGAGTGAGAAGGAAAAATGAATTAAAAGGGAATGAAGGGGAGGCAAAAAAAAGAGGGTGGGGTATGTCGAGAGAAACGGGAGACAAGACAGAGAGAAAGAGAAGTACTTAAGTCTGAGGTGTGAGCACGTTTCATGATTCCCAAGTTGTTTTGGATAGCGAGACAGAAGAATGGAAAGAGAGACGGATAGGCCGTAATCGCATTTTCTGTGGTGTCTGCACGTTTCATGAATCCCATGTTGCTTTTTGGCTCTGGGCAACAAATTGAGGGTAAAACTAGCAGCAGAGATGAGGAATGAAAAATTTAAGATAATATTCAGAGCCGTTCCCCGTGGAAACCTATTCTGATTCACAGCATATGCAGACACAGGGAAGGAGGGTGAGAGAGCGAAAGACTGGAGAGGAGGAGTGAGGCACGGCTAGATGGAGAGAGGCTCATATGGAGAAAGACAAAGACGGGGAAGAAGAAAGATGAGGACGATAGGACACCGGGGACCTAGAGAGATTTGAAGGGAGTGAATGAGAAGGTAAGACAGAATGAGGCATGAAGCAAGGAGAATAATAAAAGAGGGAAACAAATGGAGTGAAGCATGCGAAAAGTTTCACCTGTCGCAAATCCTGTGCATTTTCCTCAAACCCATTACCCAACATATCTGATTACCCTGCGAGTCTTCATGGCTTCTGCAGACTTGTCTCAATCACAACCCCCGCGAAAGACCTCGCGCACAAAATTCTATCCCACACTCGAATAAAATGGGGAAATGCTTGCCAGGAGGCACACAAAATGGCTGCCTCAAAAATGGCTCCAGATGGAGTTGTGACATCAAACCCAATATGGTGAGGGACAAGTTTCTCAACTTGAGGGGCTTGTGGGGACGCTGGCCAGGTCTCCATTAGACTGTAATGAGTCCCAACGGCCTCTGCTCTCCTCATAAATAATTCATGTGCAGGAAGGCGGTCAGGTTGTGATGTATTCTGTGCTAATGTCAAGTCAGCCTTTGCACCAAAACTTTGAGAAGTTTTACACACCTGTATAACAGGCCTGCTGTTATACAGGCCCACTCAAGCATTATACATTTGAGTCTAATGTCTGAGTATCCGGTGCATACAGAGCATGAAAAAAAATGGAAACTTCTCTTAAGCCACCTTTATTTATCACTATGCAAAAATGTCCTAACCTGCGGGCTAGTTTGAAAACCTTCTCTAGCACCAGCAGGGCAACAATGAGAAACACTTCTCTAGACTCGTTGCATGCTGTTGGGTTGTGCTTGACTGGCATCAGAGACTCAGTGAATTTGTTTTCACCTGTCACGAGTTTTACTTCTGAACTCCTCAGGCCTTTAGACTCCTTAGATAGCAGCCAGAGAGCCAACTCACCTCACCAGTGATGATCACCAAAATAAAGGTTGGATGAGTTTGACCCAGTATTTGATGTTCAGTTTAATTCAATTTTATTTATATAGCTCCAAATCACAACAACAGTTGCCTCAAGGTGCTTAATATTGTACAGTAGATCCTACAATAATACATACAGAGAAAAACCCAACAATCATATGAACCCCTATGAGCAAGCACGTTGGCAACAGTGGGAAGGAAAAATTCCCTTTTAACAGGAAGAAACTTCCAGCAGAACCAGGCTCAGGGAGGGGCGGCCATCTGCTGCGACCGGTTAGTCGCAGCAGATGGCAGATGTTTGCTCTCTATGTAAGGCAATTATGTGCAGTGACTTTTACAGTAAAACCAGCAGAGTCGATGAACCCCAACCCCCCCGGCCCATCTTTTCCGTGCTGAGAGTCTTCCCAACCTTTCTCAGTTCTCTACTTGTACCTTCCTGCACTTCCTGACTCAAACAGTGTCAGAGTTCCAGTAGCGGAGGAAGTATTTCGTATTTTTTCTAGCATGGTTTACTACAATGAAATGTGTTATTATAGTATTGTTACCATACTTTATAATGTAAAGGTATTTACTCAGGTAGAAGTATCTGTTCGGCAGGTTCCCGTATCCACTGTCTGGCTGTTGTTGAAATCCTATCAGTGATGTATTCATATGTAAAAGCCTTGAGTAAAGTGTGGCAGGGTCTGAGTTACACACAGATAACACATTTTAAAGTAATGCGTTACTGTAATCACATTACTGTACTAGACTAAAGTCACCAATTTACAAATTTACCATAACCCTAAATCACACCTATTGTCACCTCAAGCTGGCTTATATTGTACGGTAAAGACCCTTCAATAATACCACACAGTGCCTCTCTAGAAAATGTTATTTAATAATGCATTGGAGGAGAACTTTGGCAGTGAAAGATCTATTTCACATTCAACCAGAAACAGAGATATGAAGTGATGTGGCACTACATCTACAGTTATTTTCAAACTCTTCCTCCTCTACCTCCTGAAAGTGAACGTTAACAGTGCAGAATAAATAAAGCTTTCAGGCTTTTTTTTCCTCTCAGATTTCTGGGATCATCGTCTCCATGAACCACAAATAAACCTCCTAACTCGTTCTGACTCACACGGTGACTAGGACCGACAATGGTCATCTTTAGTCACATTGCTTGGCTTACTTAAACATTTCGTCAGTCTCAGCAGAGAAGGAGCCAGAGTGCAACCCTGGAAAAACTTCTGTTACTTTCTTTTAAAAGTAACTTCACCAAAATCTGTGATTTAGCTCTGTTTTCACCTTGTGACACCAAACGTGTTGCGGAACTGCTGGCTCATGAGAGGATCCAAGAACTGCTGAGTCACAGCATGATATGGCTCATTTACTGCTAACAATATTCTTTATAGCTCAATTATGACTTTGCATTTTCGATTCTCCTTTTCACCGCTCCCAGTTTCTTTCTCTTTTCTCTGGAGCATAATGATTACTGTCCTGTTCTTTCAGGATTATAAGACAAATCTATGGTGACGATAATAAAGATTTATGTGGAGCATGGATGGTGACGTGATGTTTTACTTGATGTTCTGGTATAAATGGCTTCTCAAAAAAGCCACAAAAGTAAAAGGGTGAGCATTTCATTCTCTTTTTTTGCATGATTTTTATACAATTATGCATGAAAATCTGAGATTTTTAATAAACATAATGAGGAAAACTTTATTTTGCCAACAAAGTTTCCATCCTAAATAAACCTACAAACGTTCGAAGATATTTTTTTTTAGCAGTTTTTTAGTAGATGCAAAGTTTTTAGTCGTCTTATTAGTCCATGTGATAATGTTGGTGCTGTAACTTCACCAAGTGTGTGTGAGGATGTTTTTTCCTGTCTCGACTCCAGTGTTGCTCCCGTGTGCTCGGCTGTTATGGAGCAGTTCGAGCCTGTTTCCTTGAGTGAATTATCTGCGGTAGTTCATCGTCTCAGGTCATCACTGTCCAGATTGTCTTCCCCCAAGTCTGCTTAAAACATATTTTTGATACTATTGGTCCTTTTATCTAGACATTAACTATAACTTCCCTGGTCACAGGCTGTCCCGTCGTGTTTTAAACAGGCTATAGTTCAGGTTCCCCTTGAAAAACGTAGTTTGGGCCCAACTCTTCTGGCTAATTACAGGCCAATTTTGAAGCTCCCCTTTCTTTCAAAAGATTTAGAGAAAGGGGGTCTACTCACAGTTGGCGGGCCATGTTGATCTTAATGAGATCTCTGTAAAGTTTTAATCTAGTTTTAAATCACTACACAGCATGGACACGGTGCTTTTAAGGGTTTTCAATGATATTCATTTGATTCTGGATTCTGGCAGCCTTGCTACCCTCTTGCTGTTTGACCTGACAGCAGCTTTGACCATGATATCCTCCTATCACGGCTGGAATCATGTGTTGGCCTAAAAAGATCTGCTCTTCGGTGGTTTTGGTCCTGCTTATTTGTAAAATGGGCCACTACAGCTTGAAAATAGCTCGTCATAGTTATGTTGTGTCTCAAAGCTCAATTTCGGTTCCAGTCTGGTTTCCACTGTATGTGAATGTTGCCAGTGGGGTCTATTTTTTTCACATTTTATTTCACTTTTTTGCGAATGAATTGCAGATTCGTTTTCTTTGAAAGCAGGGACAGACTCATTTAAGCTATTACTGAATTGCCTTAAAGATGTTAAACAGCGGATGTCCTTAAATTTTTGGCTTTGGCTTTGTGCACATGTTTACTCACATGTTTTTTTTTTTTTACCCCTCAGTCATTGTTCTTAGCTGGTTTTGTTGTCTTATCATATTTTTCTATCTTCTTTACGTTCTTATTCCATCGCTGTCGTGCATTTTCCTTGTTTAACTGCGTTCTAGGTTGTAAAGCATTTTGTGCAGCATGTGCTGTTGGAAATGTGCTATACAAAAGAATTGCCCTTTGACCTTTGCACCTACGGTATCCATTTGAAAGTCCTGGGTGACGTCCTTCTCAAGTTATCACATTCACAAACTTTGGTGTCCATGACGCCTGCCCACCTGCCTGCCTGCTCAAAAGGGTGACAACGATACCTCATCCGCCTTTTTGGCTGAGGGGTAAAAACAACCTAAGAGCCACATCTGAGAACCTACAGGCATTAGTTATCATGTTAAATATTAAAAGTTCATGGCAGTACGATTAGAAAAAGAACAAACAAGTATGAGGCCTACGATTACCAGGCTGACCGCTGGGTCCATGTAGCGAACAGCCTCGAGCGTCCACGTGCCTATCATGGAACTAGGTGGAAGTTCAGTGCTGAAGTGTAAAAGCAAACTACATTGAAGCGGACACTTTTTCTTTGGTGTTGTGGGATCATTACATTGTTTTTCATTATATTGATTTAGAAAAGAATTTGGTGATTTCCAACATTCTGTCTAGCATCAGAACATCTATGACAAAGTGCTGTATAGCAGATAAAACATCACAATTCATTCCTTAAGGTTGCACAAGGGCATTTCCTATAAACACACAATCCCAATATGTTATATTGTCATGTTGAAAGAGCGAACACAAAGCTAGGACGGATATGCAGACGTTTCTAAATCACACAGAAAAGCCTTGTGTGTCTGCTTTACGCTGGCTCTCTTGAGTCCTCTGATGTCTAAAAGTTATATTGAATTTTCTCTATTAAATGAGTGTCTGTCTGTGTGTGTTTGTGTGTCAGTGTAAAGCACTGATATTGGATCTGTCCTCTTTATCAGCAGACACAGAGGAGGTCTGAGTAAAAATGACTTTACTCATTCTGCAACATTATCTTGTTATTGCCATAATATAGTTACAGGGAGAAAGAGTGGGTATAAAAGCTTTGTGGGTTTCTGGCCTAAAGATCAGACTATGTGGTTGTGACACTCTAGGGGTTGAATTTGTATCAGGACTTTTGTCACATGCCCTCTTGTCTCATATCTTTCCGGCTCTCCTCCGTAAACAATAATTATTAACTTCTTGAAGGAACATTTTAATCCCATTACAACTGCATCTGGACAAATGTGCTTCCTCTGCTGACTTGGTTTTGATTTCCTGTAACCACACAAGTATTTAGACTATCATGTCTAGACAAAAAAAGCCCTTTTCCCTCCCTGTGTGGAGAGTTGGTAAATATGGCCACATCCCTCAGACCAAAAGTGTTTCTGGGGTGAGACAGCTTCAGTAAATGAGCTGAAATGTTTCTTCAGAAATCATGAGTCAATCTTGTAACCTAGACACTTTTAGAGTTGAATTACAAGGTGGCTAAAAAGCTCTGCTTTACAAGCTAATGTTGTTCCCATGGGGTCCTCTGGACTTGAGGACTTGAAGGATAAAACAATACCATTTTTATAGATTGGCTTTTATACATTTTAGAGATAGCAAATGATGAACTATGTGATGAATTATTAAAATTAAGAAATGGATCAATGTTCACGGTGAAATCCTTCAGACCGATTTGCTGTTGGGAGCTGAGCAAGTAATTCGTTTAACTTATAGGCACAGAGTTCTCGCTCCTTATATCCATAACTCTCACTTGTTTCTGAAATGGCATAAACCATGAAGTCCTCAAGTCAGCTCAAGCTCCCCATTCTCATTTGGGGTCACCAGTTTTTACCCCTGATTAAAAAAAAATGGAGACATGGAAAAAAAAGAATAGAAATTCAAGTCTTCTGTAAGGCACCAATAAAATGAAGAAAAAAAAAGCCATTTTCTGATGGCCCCCTTTTAAAAGTGTCCCATTAGCTGCAGAAACCCAATATTCCAGCCTTTCCCCCTTTCTCTGCGAGGTTAAGAGGTTCACAGAAAAGCATGATTGGAGAATAGAGAAATGAGGATTGAAACGAGACAGAGAATGAGAGAGAGAAAATTTGTGCAATGCCTGGAGGTAAAAGAGCTTTATATTACCACATCTTTCTTATTATATAAGACCTCCCACGCGACAATATCTTGACAACCTATCACCACTCAAACCACAGCTGTATGATGGACTAGCATTGCCCCTTTGCTTTTTACTGATTTG
>VUQR01001534.1:2274-16648 GCA_015108515.1 Hemichromis elongatus | reverse complement strand
ATGATGATGATGTCGATGAGAATGATGTAGATGATGATGATTTAGATGATGATGAGGAGGATGATGATGTAGATGATGTAGATGAGGATGATGATGATGATGTAGATGATGATGATGATGTAGATGATCATGATTTAGATGATGATGAGGAGGATGATGATGTAGATGATGTAGATGAGGATGATGATGATGAGGAGGATGATGATGAGGAGGATGATGATGTAGATGATGATGATTTAGATGATGATGATGTAGATGAGGATGATGATCATTTAGATGATGATGTCGATGAGAATGATGTAGATGATGATGATGTCGATGAGGATGATGATGATTTAGATGAGGATGATGATGATGATGATGATGTCGATGAGAATGATGTAGATGATGATGATGATGTCGATAAGAATGATGTAGATGATTTAGATGATGATGATTTAGATGATGATGAGGATGAGGATGAGGATGATGATGATGATGTCGATGATGATGATGATGATGATGATGATGATTTAGATGATGATGTAGATTTGCTTGGTAGAAATGGGAAACCATAAACAGACGGAGCAACAGACAAATGAAATCCTGATTTTCAGGCTGTGGTTGATTAGGGTTCATTAAAGGGGAAAAAAGACAACAGGAAGAAAAGCAGCATCTTAGCTGGAAATGTCAAATTAAGCAATAAGAGATCGAGAGAGGTTATATTAGGAACCTAATTATTCCTAAAATCTCTGCAGAAGTGTCAATGAAAGTAAAAGTCTGACAAAATTATAGCTGCGACCTACATAATGACATATATTTGGGTTCTCTCTAGAACTGTTCAAAGTTAAAGCAGGTTCAGAGAACAACTTCTCGGTCGTCAGCATCCTGCTGCAGAGGGAACTCGACTTCGCCCATGCTGTCGCTTCTCTCTTCCTTCTCCTTTCACTTTGCCTTAATTCCTCCACGCCTGTCAAGTTTTCTCTTTTCCTTGCAGCGCCCTCTCTCTCACAACGTCTCTTTAATTTCTATAATTTTCTCTCCATACTTTGTTACACACAGCCCTGAACAATAGTTCTCCAGGCTTTCTGAAGAATCGCTCATTTCATTTTCAGTCTAGACCTTGTAAAAAATGAAAAGCACTAAACTCTCAGCATTGTGTCTGTACACAACAGACAACTTAACAAAGACCAATTTTACATGGTAGCTTTAGGTACTTTGTTACTAGCAGCCTTTGTAATGGCTTTGATCATAAACACTCATACACTCATCATCAACGTTGGGCTTTTAATGAGTTCTTTGAATTTTCTCGTTCAAGGGTGGAATGATTGTAGAACATCATGAGGTTAAAGAAACACACAAGAATCGGCTGCAGACGTTTGGATTTATTAAGATCTCCTCTAAACCACACATCTTGTCTTTAAACTGGCTAAAAAATAGATTTTAGTGAATCCAGAAAGTATTCATTCTTCATTTGGTTCACTTTTTGTCATGTGACAAACAACTCGCCACAATGACAAAGTGAAAGCTTACTTGAAGTTTTTGCAAATGTATTCTGAATAAATAAAATGAAGGTTTAATATGCCCATAAGTATTCACAGGCTTTGCTCCACACTCTGCTGAAACACTTGTGACAGCCTCGAGTCTTTCTGAGGATGACTCTTCAAGCTCGGCACACCCACGTTTGGGCAGTCAGTGTCTCCCGTTCTTCTCGAGCTCCATCGGGTTGGATGGGAGGCGCCAGTGCACAGCTTTCAAAGTTTGATCTTTGTTTCATCAGACCAGAAAATTTAGTTTCTCACGGTCTGCGAGTCCTTCAGAAGTCTTGTGACAAACTGCAGGCGGGCTGTCACGTACCTTTCACTGATAAGTGCTTTCCATCTGGCTACTCTACCATACAGGGCTGATTGGTGTCCATGTGGAAGTGTCTCCTCTCTCCACAGAGGAGCACTGGAGCTCTGTCAGGAGCGAACATCCGCTTCTTGGCCCCCTCCCTGACGAAGGCCCTCTGATCGCTCACATTATCCCCATGGCCGGCTTTAGGAAGAGTCTTTATGAATGATAGAGACCACTGCGTCCTCCAATGCTGCAGAGCTTTTCTCCGTAGCCTTCACCAGATCTGTGCCTCAATATAAACCTGAGAAGGCCTCTGACTACGTTCCAGATATTTTGCACCTCAGTGAAATAGTTTTGGTAACATCAAAAAGCTTCTGGCACCGTCCTGTCTGGATGTTTCACCACTCTTCTTTGCACCGTTTACTTATTTTGCCTGGTTTCGGTCTACAAATTTACACATCGACGCTATATTTACATTTTATACAGCATCAACTGTCTTATAACTGGGCTTGTACATGAGCTTTGCATGACACTTCGACTCTTTCCATCCATCTTTGTTTTCATTTATCTAATTCAGACAGATGGTCTAACAAACGGACAGAAACCATTTACACCCACATTCTCACCTGTAGACAAGTAGAGTTGCAAGCTAACTCCACTAACTGCACTATTATTAACTAACCACTCATTATTTATAAGCGAGTATTTATAAGTTAGGAGTGTTAAACAGAGAGCTTAGAGACAGTGGTGAAGATGAATGGAAACCCTATAAAATACAATCTGAGTTAAATGCTCCAAACAAAACGTTGCACTATATCATTTCAAAAGAGTCTCATTTCATAGTCTGGATAGTTCACTTGCTGTGACACACTCGTTCTTTCAGCTTATGACTCTCTTCCACTTCGTCTCTTTGTCTCCCTCTCCCTGTCTTCTCTTCTCTTTGTGTGGAGCCTGCTACAACAGTTTGATTTACTTAAGTGGCTCCATTCTGCAATCAGCGTCAGACAAGAATTTTCTGTGTGTGTGTGTGTGCGGTTTAAGCCCCAGCCACCAGCTACTAGTCTGAGGTTCATTAGCCTGATCAATCATTCAGTCTCGTCTCTTCACTAATATTTTCTCCACCTCTGTTTCTCTCTGTTTAAATCTAATTGATTCATTCTTGAGTCCAAAAAGTTTTCTGCTTTTCTTCATCCCTTCTTTCTGCTGGCATCATTGATTAGGTCTGGTGTTGAGAAGTATTTTCTGCCCTCTCCTTCCTCCATCTCTTTCTTTCAGGAGCTCATTGATTGTTTCTGGTGTTGAGGAGAATTGCCTATTTGGTCCTCAAGTAAAAAGCACTAAGTGTTATTCATGTTGCTCTCTCCGCTTAGCTCCGACCTCCCTTCTGCTCTCAGTGTAGACGCTGTCGATAAGCTCTGGAGTCATCTCTCCGTGTGCAGAGGAACTTTCCATTTTCTACGTTGCTTTTTCCTGTGTGAGGAGACGTCCTGCTCCTCGCCGTGTAGAGGCTGGTGGTGAAGGACGCTTGGCATCTCTGGGCAGTCAGAGGACAAAGACAAACTACCAGCGTGTGGAAGAAGGATGAGCTATTAAGTGGACACTCATTTTTAAACTTGTTTCTATAAAAAGAGAACCTGGTGAGGTGGACAGACATCGTCTTCTTTCTGTCTTCTCCACATTGTGAAGATCATCTTCTCAGGGTAACAGTCAGTGTTTGTCTTTGATAGTATCAAACATGTAAGTTATTCAGGTAGTACAATTATACTTGGAATGATTCATTTTTTGCAGGATTTATTGAAGACTTTGAAGTCCCTGGGTTCCGTAGGTGTGTTCACAGAGCATGCACCGCCATGCTTGAAGGATTACAGGCCAGCAGCACCCCGTCCAATCACCATCAAGAGTTTTGAGAGTGTTGCTGATGCACATTCAGAACAGCATGCTGGACACTTTGAACCCCTGATCCAACAGCTCCATTCAGATGCTTTTGCATTATTCTATTTTAGGATAAAGGCTCATATGTCAGGATGCTCTTTGACAGCTGTAGCTCTGCCTTTAACACAAACTCATCCATAAACCGTCTACACTACATAAGAATCAGCCCATTTACACGTAGCTTGCAACCCAGCCACAGTGACTGGCTCCGACTAGCAGGGTCACAGGTTTGGTAACACAACTTCAGGCAGAGTTATCACAAACAGCGATGCGTTCACAGCCCTGTCCTCTACTCGCCTGTAAACACCAAACAATATCAGAGAGCCCACGGTACAAAGACCATATTGTTGGTCTTGGTTTTATCTAAGCTTTGTTTAACCAGGGAAAAACATGACAACCGAGATTAGAAAATAATCTTTTTTACAAGGATGTCCTGGTTAAGATGAGAAGCAGCACAGTGTGCAAAGTGCAAAACAAGACAATTGTTCACATTAACTACAAAATATGAAACAGTAAAAATAAAACAAGTCACTACTGCATTAGAAATGAGTCAAAGTTCCTGCCATTTAATCGTTACAGGTACAGCTGGAGACTAAAGCCTCTGTCAGTGTTTATTTACAGCTAAAAATACAAGATAAGAGAGTCCAAGCTGAACCAGAGCTGCAGCGCTCTCAAGACACCAGCTCTATGATCTACTCTGGAGTTTCGGTTTTGTCCTTCCAGCTGACTGTGCTGTTAATTAAAGGAGAATGTGAGATTACAGTGTAAATAAAAGAGTGGTACAGTGAAACAGGACACGTGGAGAAAGCCTGAGATTTACCGTCTTCAGCACTCCCCTCATTTCTTTAAATTTTGCTTCCAAGAGATTTTTGTAAACGCTGGTTTCGAACATTAGTTTTCCTGGTCTGCTGAAAGTTTTCTTGCACATTTTTCCACCTTTTACTCATTTTGAATCGAGTCCTTGGACCTGAGCATTTTGAGACAAAAAAATTTCTTGTTTAGGAAAGAAAGTAGGCAAAGTTATTTATGTATGTACTCGTGTCAAAGGGTGATCCACCGTGCAATACTACAAGGAAAGTAAAAGCATAGCTGATAGAAAATCACTCATAGGAACATTATCTAGAGCCTCAACCTTCCTGAAGGATCAGGACGGGATCGACTAGACGGGGAACAAATAAAAACCTGTTTACTTTCAAAGAAGAGCTTTGGGATGGGACAACTCAGTTCAATTCAGTTTTATTCATAGAATAGAATAGAATAGAATAAACCTTTATTATCACACGGATTAGAAGTTCCAGTGTTACAGAGCTCGTATAGCCAGGGAAAAAATATAAAAGGAAGACACAAAGTGGCAACAACAACAGTCGCCTGAAAGCACTTCATAGGAGTCCTTCAGGTGGTTGAGCCAAATATTACGTTTCCAGTTTGGCCTGTTGTGTATTTGCCTGTATGTTTTCACACGTTTCAATAAATGCCTGCATCGTTTTCCCATTTTCCTAACCAAATATAAAGACATGGGGGTGGTGGTGGGGGCGGGGGCGGGGATTTGTATGTATTGTGAAATAAGTTTCTTTAAAAATGAAACGGGGCTGATGGAGCTTTCAACTCTTGAGGTCGCTCGGCGCTGAGGTAGACCTCCAGGACTTTGAGGGCTGGCTTTCTAAACTGTGTTCCCCCACTCTTTATCATGTTTCACAGTATTTGGTTGACATCCAACATAAATATTGTTCAAAGCTTCCTCCAGCTCTATTGTAAGGGAAGGTTAAAGAAATAAAATGCTGGGTTCCACGTTCGTGCATATCTGTGTCTGTATGTGCAAGAACATTTAAGATAAAGACTAATGATTCATTAGCTTCAGCCTCATCTAAACTGGAAAAGAGGGCCACACAAAGCTTGAGCGGTTACGAGGGCCTGCTCCAGTGCTGTTTTTGAACATGCGTGTCTTTCTCACCTCTGTGCCTTCTAGTTCATTTTCCTCCTGATTTCTCCCCGTTCACGCCCCCTCCTGGTGTAGTCTGAGTAACCGTGGTCACCATAGTTCCTATCTTCAGACTATCACAGTCTGTTTCCTCTCAAACTCCTGACTATGACCAACCCAATGAGGGCCATTGCCTAGTCAAAACAACTCAGCATGTGGTGCGTGTCACTATCCACAGGCCAACATATCTCGGATCAGCTGCAGTGTTCCAAGCAGCCAGACTACGGTCGTCACGCTCCAGGATAATACAAGCATAAACATGTGGAAAGACACCAGGAGAAGCTCTGTCAACAAATGGATTTTATCGTGACATATGTTTCATTCAAATTTAAAAAAAGAAAAAGCTGTCATCAGTGAGGCGTAGTAGCTATCTAGGCTTCGTTTCTCTACAGTTGTGACAAGAATCCAAAGTTCAGCATCTAAGTCCCTTTTTTTCTTTGGCGTGTCTCAGTCTCCAGTTTGGAAACATCCAACATCTTATCTTATCTTATCTTATAAATAATATTTGACTGTTGGGGCAGTTAAATAAGAAGGAGAAATTCCTGAAAAGGTCTAGTGTACAGGTATGTGGGTCCTGTAGTTTAGTTCGGCACAGTTAAAGGATGTGACAGCGTCCGATAATCTGAAAAACTAAACCAAAGTGCTGTTTTTAAAACGCTTCACTAATCGTTTCAACACTCTGCACAAACTGTGTGTTTGACACAGACAGTCAAACGGGAAAATAGCAGTCAGTGTTACATCCACCACTGTCATTTATAGATTAGTGACCTTTCACCAGACTCACAAATCTAATTGCTCTCTTTGTGTTAATAGAATCAGTCAGCCACTGTCTGACAGCAGATAACGGTTCAGGGACAGAGGCTGACATGAACCGAAGGGAAGCTTGAAAATAAAAACACACAAGCAGAAACCACGACAAACACAGCTGAATAACTCCCACCAAGGCTGGCTGATCGACTGAGGACAACCAGAGTCATTCCAGGGTTGTCACGTCCCTCTGCAGCCCCTAATCTCATCAGCCGCTTCAGCTGATGCTAATTGACCACACCTAGTAAGACGTGGATAAAAGGCTAGCTGAAGCAGGCTTTCAGGAAGCCTCGCTAGCCTTCGCCTTGTCGCCATCAGCTGTTCAAGCCAACTTGTGACGCCCTTTGAGATTAAACCCTCTCCTCACCTAAATTCTGGTGTTCGTCTCCTTATTTATGTTGCGGCCTGGAGCCGGGTCGTAACGAGGGTCATGAATGCGTTCATCAAAACAACCAGCTGCAGCCCACACAGATCAAACCAAAATGAGTGCATGGTTCTAAAAATGATAGTAATTAAAAAAAAATCTAAAGTCTCTTTACCATGTGTTACGGCTAAGTACAATCGAGCAGCATACTCCTCTTCCTCCTCCTCTTCCTCTGAGTTAGGCTCAGGTATGTTGGCTAACGGCGGGTTGTCGTGTGGATTAGCAGACTGTGGATGTGATTGGTCAATGACAGGTGGGCAGGAGGGGGAGGGCATGGGAGAACCTATGAAAGACCACATGAAAGAAAAAAGGGAATGATGAATGTGGAGAAGGAACAAAGTAACATTGAAATCTTTGAAATAAAAAGAAGAAAAAGAAAGAAATGGCTGAACAGTGAAGTATGGTGATGCTTGCTGATGGTGTGACTTGACTGTAAAACAAAAAATACAAGTGATCTTAAAATAAAGCTCATGCATTTTTCTATCTGTTCATCACTTCTGTTATAAGAATATATGAGAAACAACAACCAATCAGACGTCATCTGCAGCATCACTTCCACTGATGTGATTAAAAATGATGGTCAGGCTCAGCACCACGTAAAGGCTCTGATGTTGTACCTGCACCAGACCAATCTCACCAGCAGAGCGTGCAAAATTAGCTGTGCGTCGGTTTAGTGACCTTGGCATTTAGTGACTCCTGAATGCTAAACGGCTCTGCTGTTTGCGTGCGTATGCACACACTTGTGTTTGGAAGTCTGTGTGTGTGCTTCAGTCAAACAGATAACTCGCTCCACGCATGTGTATTTAAAACAAAAAGAACCTTTCATCTTCTGGCGATTCAGATACAAATGAGTTCATTCAGTTTCTGAATCTCACTCGCACATTAAAGTGAAACACAAAAGCAATGTTAGCTCGTTTAAAGAAATAAAGCTGCAATCTTGTTTTGCTGAGCATTTCAAGAGAGACTGACTGCAACTAACCCAACCCTGCAAACAGTACGACTGCACAGCTAGCACCACTGACTAACAATGGCCCACCAGCTCAGTGTCATGACTGTTAATATGCAAACCGTTATGACCATTTGTGAAAGAGGCGCCCTGTTCCACACAGACATGCCCTCCTGGATCCCCACTCCCACCAGGCTTCCTCCCTGTCCGGGATGTGCACACCTTCACCTTTGTTAGGTTCACCTTTCAGGCCTCTGGCCCGCAGGTGTAGGCAGACTGGAGTCCTGGCCTGATGACGTAGCTCTTCTGTCTCATTGGTTGTTCCGTTTCCCTGACGTGTAATTCACGTTTTTTGGTTTGTTTGTGTGGAGAGTTGAACTCTGAGTCAGATACCACAATAAAGGCCTCTGTGAGCGTCTTCAGCAAACAGAGGATCTCTGAGTCCTGGCAATAGGTTTTCATACTGTACTCGCCATTTGATAGTGGAAGTTTATAAAAGTGGTTTTGTGTGGGAGAAAATAAAATTAGACTTAACATAAGATAAACTTTTATTAGGTTTATATGAAGTTGTAAAAAACAGTTAGGTACTTTATGTAAGAGTTAAAGACAAAAGTCCTATATTGTGGTTGTTGCTGCTGCACATGGCTCAGAACAGTAAATTTTGTATAATTTTGATCATTTTTTAAATGAATGTAGTTGTTTGTCAAGATCAGCGTAATACCATTACCTGTTCTCTGTCTGTATATGAGCCCCGCATTACAAGCCAATGACAGGCTTTGTGAAGCCCTGAAACATTCGATGCATTTGTGCTCAAAACAGTCTGAAACACAGTGACACCTGCTGGCCATTTTGGCTATCGTCATATCTTGATAATGCTGTTTGGTGAAACAATGACGCAGACAAGGCCTGAACAGTTCCATATTATTATATCAGAGTATCAGTAATTGATTCAACACAGACTTTGGAAAAGCTCGGTACAAACCAGGAAAGCAAAGTATTGAGACAAGTAAAGAGAACACGCTGGGACAATAAGGATGAGGCTGCTTCAGCAAAATTCTCCCTCTGTTAACATCCATGTTGTTCACAATAAATCCGTTTCAAGCATACTGAGGCGTGACGCTACCTTTACTGTTATAAACAGACAGGTTTCCACCAGTTTTAATGCTTTTCTATGAGCTCTTAAAGTGTTGATGTGTTTGGTTGAAGGAGTTGTTGTGTCATTAGGTTTGCAAAGTTAGAAGTTTGCATCTAGTTTCTCTCCCCTATATCCCTCATTCAGTATTTTGGATGCAGGGTTTTGGATACTATACATATGTTTCCCAGATGGAAATAGGAATTTTTCTTGGTCCAGTCTTATCTGTTTACTGAGGCATCTCAAAAAACATCTGTCAAAAACACTGTGTTGAGATATTGGATATATGATATGACAAAATTGGATGTGTCAAAGACAGCATTAATATCCAAAGAAATCTGAGCAAAGATCTTAATTGGAAGAAATATTGGGATATTATATGCATATTCAACCAATGGGTATCTGGTGCACATTCAGAGGTGATACAAAGGCATCACTGTCTTTCCACAAAAAGCACCCATCACTGATGGCAAAGCAATGGAAGCAGAGTCAGCAGCAGCTTGCTTTGCATCCTGACCTTCCAGTTTTCTGTTAAAAACCAGATCGCAATCTGTAAATGCACTGCACATGTCAAAAGCTGCTAGCCTCTTTCAATGGCAGTGACAGCCAAATGAGGACAAAAGATGGTAGTGATGTCATCGATAGATCCAAATAAGGACCTCTCTGAGATAAAATGAGAAAGATCATCTTACTTTGTATGTTTTAACTTATTTTTATTTTTAGGCGTGAAGGGCACAACGCCAGTGGCTGGCTCTGAAATACAGTTTGGTTACATTCTCACATAGTTTGAGAAGTTACTGTCAGGGTCCAACAATGTTAGCTCAACTTCAAACCAGGCTTCACACACTCCCCCGTAACAGCAGCTAACAGCAGCTAACAGCAGAGCGTGCTGACAGAACAGTTTAGGACATCCTCCACTAGTAACATTATTCCTGCCATCAGACTCAAGTGTACTTCACTGACGTATCCATTCATATTTGGATCCTTCCATAATCTAAACTTTCACTCCAACAACTGCTCAGATTTCTGAACTTCCTTTTTAAACAACACTGAAGCAACACAGGCTTGTAGAAGACCGGAGAACTGTCTCACCCCAATATGTAACCACAATCTCTATTTGAACTCATTCACCAACAGTTTCTGCAACTTTTCATACATAGGGAGAAAAAATATTTGACTGCCTGCTTAACTTTTATGTCATAAACTGATTTGCCTGTCATTGAGTCAAATAAGTGCTCAGCTCCAGCCCAGCTAGAATTCTCACCCTCACAGATTAATTACAAACTCAGCCCCGTGGGCAGGACCAAAGAGTCCACAACAGACATCAGGGACAAGATTATAGATCTGCACAAAGCTACAAGACAACAAGCAGGAAGTTAGGAGGAAAAACCAGGAACCAAAACTGGAATCTGGAAAAATTCAACAACTAACAAACCCAAACAATCACAGAGAGAATTACAAAACACTAAATTACAACTAATATTTTATCTAAAACAACTAGCTCAACATCTACCACAGCAGCTCAGAGATAACGATTTCCATCACAATAATACATCCAGCAAATCAACTCCAAGGTAGTAAGAATGAGAAAAATCACTTCTATTTTGACTGGTCATTACACACAAGCACTGTAGGAAATTACCGATACCTTCTATATTTACTGAAAATAAGCCCGACTCAGAAGATATTCGATCATCATTAACCATCCGAAGACGAGACAGAATTCACGGAGTTATGTTGAACCACCAATGACCTTAATCTGAATGCCAAAGGACAAGGCACCGTGCCCTGATGGAGCTCCGGCTCATCCTCTTACTCTATTATTCGTCAGAACAGTCGCAGTAATAAAACATAACAGCCTGCTTCCTTCCCGTAATAACACAGCTGCAATAACGTTTTGACTCAAACCAGATAAAGACCCTTGTCTGCCTCCTAACTACCGACCTCTGTCATTCATCAATACCAACATTAAACTTATTGCTAAGTCACTTGCATCTAAGTTAGAAACACTCCCTGAATAATTCACAACGACCAAACAGGATTCAGCACCGGTAGATGTTCTACTAATACGTTTAGAAGGTGATTCAAGCTCATTAGTGTCCACTAACAGCATCATATCACAATGTTTCACCCTGGAGAGAGTGGCCAGTGTTGGGCTGAGGTCACATGCACACGCTTGTGCTGAGTCTGCCAGTGAACCTGTAAATGACTGAGAGAAGGTTTGGAACAGATCCAATCAAAACTAAGCTTTTCAGCATCGACTCGATCTGCCGGGTCTGGAAGCAGAGCTGCGTTCACAAACATTATACTGTGGGACAGTTTTCTGCTAAAGCTACAGGATGACTTGCCCGCACTGAGGCTCCGATGGACCGCCACATTTCAGTATAAAAGTGCAGGGCTCGCCACTCGACGTCGTTGTTCTCTCCAATGAACTATGGACCTGTTTTTAAAAATAAGACAAACAGCAGGCAGTCTGCACAGGCTCAACCTCCCATCACGTCAGTGTGTGAAAGCTAGCTGCAAATTCATTCAGTCATTTATTTTACAGGTCACGCCAATTTGAATATCATCTGAAGACGTTTCTATTGTTAGGTAAAGGCTACGGTATTGAAGCGAGAACCCCAAAGACCTGATGATGCCCTATTATTAGCTCTAGGCAAAAGGCTCAGGTTAGGCCAATGAGGAGAAAACGAAAAGGGTAAAACGGCGCATGGGTGCAGTACAAGTAACAATACATCTTTATAAACAGCACACAAAACAGCAGGAACTATTTAAGGACCACAATGTCATTCAAAGAGTTAATGCCATCGTGCTGCAAGCATCAGGTGAATTATAGTCACTCCAGCTAATCAATGATAACTGCCTTACTTTATATGCTGCATAAAAGTTGTTCTGGTTATAATATGATAAAGTGTTGTATTTCATGTATGAGCTAGCAGTGTTTACACAGTGATGGCAGATGACCTGTTTCTGAGAGGCTGATTGGACGGCTGCAGTGCTCCACAGAGCATGTGGCCTGGAGCTACTTGACAAAATTCAGACAGTTCTCTGTTTAACTTAAATTTAGACCCAACACTAAGCTGAGCAAAACATCTATCTGAAGGTCCTTCCCACAGTACGATCACTCAGTGTCTAATACAGGAGAGTGAAATCATGACAATCATTACCTTACAACAACTTTGGTCCTCTGGAGTGAGTAAAACGAGTCCAGGTGGATCTGCCTCCGTCACAGGTTTGTGAGTTCATGTCGACTATGAGCTGGTTTCAGTAACAGCATCGTGACAGAAAGACCCCAGCTAAACACCCTCAGTAACACAATCGTGTCAGTATAGAAAAAAACAACAAAACAGCACAAACACTATGCTGAACAAAGATTGTGTTTTGGGGGAACCAGTGATGTTACCAAACTGACCCGTGCTACAAACACAAACTGCTGTTTGCTCGGTGACATGTAGAAGCAGCGCTGCTTTGGGGAGCTGTTCCATTTTCATGTTAGAAAGGAAATGTAGACTAATCAAAATATTTCCATCAAATACTCCCGTGTATAATCAACCGACACGGGCAAATACGCACAATGCGAATGCACGCACACGTGTGATGCACTCTGTCCCCTGACATTAGAGGTTTGGCTCATGTGGCCTTTGGAGGAATGACTTGTGTGTGGGGTATAAATTAGGCCGATCCATAGGGTACAAGGAAACAAAGAGCAATATGTTGCCGTCTCTTTCCACAGACACACTTTGTGTGCCTCCAAAGAGAGAGAGACAAGCAGCCGCACAACCAAACACTCACTGATCTCTCTGAGGCAAACTGAGACAATGCAAACTGGTGAGACTTACTTCACAATTAGCTACCAGACAATAATACGTGCTTCTTGTTTCTGGAGTAGTTTCCTTAATAACTGCCTTATTAAATGACTGATTTTTAATTGTTTTCTTTGTCACCGTGGCAACGAGGCTCAGGTATATCAAACTCCTCCTGAAAATGAAAAAAAACACAAAGAAAGGCTGCATCCACAGGCTGAAACAAATGACTCTCATGCCCCATATATGCATGTGTATGAGTCACACAGTGACCCAACACAGTAAGACAGGAGGTCAGGTGCTCCCTGACATCACCTACTAGTACATGGGTAGGAGTATCTTCATGCATGCTCAACCATCCAGGGAAGTAAATCCCAAAAGGTTGATTCTGCTCACCTGGACGTAGCGTTTCATCACTCATCCAATAGACTTCTTCGGTCTCAGCTGACTGCAGGTATCCCCAACCTCATTAATATGCACGCTCATGACAATTTACATAATAATGATCAACAAACTGACCTCACAGCCCATTGTTCATTCAGTGGGCTGGTGTCAGTCATTGTGCAAAGGCACTCTTTATAAGGTTGGGGAGACCTGCAGTCAGCTGAGGCTGGATGGATGAGTGATGAAAGGACACGACCTTAGGAGTAGTAGAATTACACACATGCATGCTGAAAGACAAGCTTGTTGTACATTAAGGCTGAAAACAGTCCACCATTGAGCCCAGAAAATATCCAAAAATAAGCTGGCCTGTAGGACATAAATTTCCTTGGCCAAAAAGTAATTTGAGTGCTGGACCAAAAAGAAGCACTGCAGCCAGGGAGTGGATCCAAGCCCCAAGAATTCGTACTTCTCCTGCACTGCTCAGGCACCAGGATGAGAGGGAGTTTTTTTCCTCTGCCCAACAAATAAAAACCAATATTATGGGTTTAAATAGCGCTATGCTTTAAAGGTGCAATACACTGAAAATGAGCTCCAGATAACTTTAAACATGAACCGATGCAGGCGCCAGTTTCACTCAGCATGGCCACAAGGCAGTGACCTGTGGCCCGGCGCTGCGTGGCTTCCTCTCTCTCTCTCCACTTTTCTGTCTGTCTCCACTACAGCTATCAAATCGAACAAACACAAGCGTCTTCTCACATCACTTTGCACCCAAAAGACGTGACTGAAACAAAAGACAAAGGTCCGATTTTTCCTCTATAATCATTTGGGGCTCTTGTCACATCATGTTGAAGGACAGGAAGTCAGTGTACAGTCTACACTCACCGAAGGCAAAGCAGACAAACCAGGTCAGTGAAAATATTCACATAGCATGAACTGAGAGGCCGACGCTTCCCTTTTGTCTTGAGTGCTGCTTTGCTTTTACCTTGACAGTTGACAGAGAGCTCCGAGGCATGTTTCCCTGTCTCTCCGTGTGTGTGTGTGTGCGTGTGTGTGTGTGTGTGTGTGTGTGTGTCATTTGCTGACCTTACAGGACTCAGAAAATCCCCTCATGTCCTAGTGCGTCAGGCTGACATGGTGTTGTGTATCAGGCAAA